>BGPR01002834.1:0-38162 GCA_013235015.1 Araneus ventricosus | reverse complement strand
TGATTTTCCCACCCTTCCCCTCCTCTCCCCCTAACTTAAAGTACGTTTTAACCTAAGCATGTTACCCCTTGTTGGAAAGCTCTCGTCATTTGCAGTTTCTTCCACCCTCTTTCATTCTTGTATGTCCAATACTTATGAGAATAGAGGGCAAAATGTTCTTTTCCTTATTATTAGTAGTAGAGAAGTATATGCATAACGCTTTGGACCGTGTTATTTTGTAAACAAGATAACTAGAGTAATTTTGATTGGATTTTAACTGGCTACGGATATGTTGTAAGGACGGTGAAAATCTCGGCCGCGTTCACAGATGGGCTAACCAGCTCAAAGAGGGTGGAAATGGTGGGGGACTGAAAATTTCATATTCCCTTACTATTCAAGATAGAAAGAACATTCAAATTAGTCGAATTATTGCCTTATCACAAGAAACAACTTTAGTACTGAAACTTTTTTGATAGCCACAATTTCTTAGAAGTTATGAGCTAAAAAGCCATTTTCAATCCCCTCCCCAACTTATCATTTCCCCATAGCTCTGTTACGACTAAAGATAGAAAGAAATTTTCAATTAAGCGAATTATCACCTTATGATAACGAACAACTTTTATACTAAAAGTTTTTTGTCTGATAGAATTGCTTATAAGTTATGAGCTGAAAAGCGATATTCAATCCCCCCCTCCCAATTTATCATTTCCCATAGCTTCGTTAAGATTGAGGATAAAAAGAAAATTTCAATTAGGGGAATTATCACCTTATCATAACAAACTACTTTTATATTGAAGGTTTTTTGACAGCAAGAATTACATAGAAGTTATGAGTTCCCATCAACCGCATTCACTTTCACTTTTTATACGGTATAATATATAATTAATTTATGACTAATTAATTTATAGTTAATATATTTGTTAAATTTTGTTAATTATAACTGTTAATTGATATACCTGGCTTTGCTCCGGATTAAAATGTTTTCATGTTTAATATTTTGAATGTAAAAATTACTATTGTATAAATATTATAATGCACAAATTCCTTTTATGATCTAAAACGCTTTCAATTAAAATGAGAATATGAATTGAACCAGACGATTTTTAAAAGCATCCGTTTTCTTCATACGTTATTATTTCTTATATAGGTACTTCAAATTTTGTTAACAATTACTAAAGTCAATGAAAGGTTTTAATGAATATTTTGAAACAATTAAATTAACTGTTTAATTATTCATTAATTTAAAGCGTGAAAATAAATCAATAGCTGGTCCCGATATAAATTGTTAAATCGTCTACTTTTAAAATTTTCTTTTAGCATTCTTCCTTCTGGAAACAGTTCTTCGTATTATTTTTGATCAACAAGAATATTGTTACGAATTCAGTTTAAAATTAATTTTGAAAAAAATACTAAAATGAGAGAAACAAATTTATGGAAATGAAAGACATCGCGGAAAAACTCCTTGCTTAATTTCTATTTAAGTGAAATTTTAAGCATCTTTTAGGCTTTGAAAAGTTGAAGGTGACCTTTCTCTTTTCTTAAATAAAAAGTTTGAAAAGTTTGATTGAAATCAGTCCAGTGGTTTAGGAGAAGATGTGGAACATACATACATAGCCACAGTGACTTTTATTTAAATTAATATAACTATTAGATAATTATAAGATAAAGATTGCTGGCATATAGTATGAGCCATGAAAAAGGTTTTAGTGAAGTTTTGTAACAATTAATTTTTAACTTTAATTAAGTAAATAGTTAATTTTAATTAATCATAAATCATTTTAATAATTTTAATAGTTAATTTGATAATAGGTTTTTTGACAGAATACTTTAATTTGACATTTAACTAAACATGGCGCGACCACGATTTGTTTAATAAAATCAATATAAAGTAGCCAAAAACGATAGATATTTAAATAAGTGCGAAAAAAAACCTTTTTACTATTGAAAAATATCTCCTTAACTTTAAAATTGTTTGGGATTTTCTGCCTGAGTATTTGGTTTTAACCGTCGATGGAGATTAAAATTTATTGTTCAAATTGGCTGCATTCGTATCCTATGCTTTAAAAACACGTATTAAATTTTCCACACACAATGTTTAATAGTTTTATTCTCTTATATGTTAAGAATTTAGTGACTATTATCTCTGTAACCAGGGAGTTCTCTAAATGAGCCCATTCTAGTAGTATTTAACTGTTTCCATGTCATGTGATTTTACCATATGACAAAGTAATGTTCGCACAATTATATTGTAACCTAGACTAAATAAATTAATTTTTAAATCTAGAGTCTTTCTTCATTCGTGCCAAGATTCAATTTCTTGTTACTGTTTCAGATAGGTTGGCTTAATGTTATCTAGGAGATATTTGCACTGTTGAGATGTTTATTTTTTTATGACTCCTACCTGCTGAATGATTATGTGTTGAGATATAAAAAATTTGACCAATGTACTGACCGATAAATCTATCATAACTTTTTGGAATGAAAAATGTAATGATAAAACCTTGATATAGCAAAAAATTAAATGACATGAAAACAGAATCACAGCGTAAATATTGCAATGTGTAGAAACAATAAAGTCATTGGCTATGTCTGTATGGATCAATATGTAATATTTCATGACTTTTGTAACATTAGCGTAAAGGAATCTACCTTTGCCTTCAAGCTTGCCGAAAAGGGATTTTTTTGGTTTGGTTTGGCATTAGGGATGAAAATCAGTGTGTTAGGCCTTGCGGCATAACCGATTGCAAGAAAAGGTCAAACTTTTATGTTTAGCAATTCACAATAACTTCATCCCGTGAAGAAACGTTATTGTGCTTTTATTGCGTGTTTCATTTCATATTTTATACTCTTTCATTTTACGATTTATACTCTATCTACCACAGCGCTTTTGTACTTGCAGCTTTTAGCGCATTCACTGTGTATGTGATATATTTATATATATTTTTCCATCTGTTACTATTCGCATTTTTGTCTTTACTCGGATATACTTTCAATTCGTTTTTTCCCATATCCTTTCGAATTTGATATGAATGTTTGTAATTTATTTTATTGTTTTTCTATTATGTTTTGCCTTATTTACATATATACCCTGCTTCAATGATCCTAGGAATATTGATACACCAATTTGTTTTCTTTTTAAGAGGATGGATCCAAAAAATGGTTGCAAGGGTAATAAAAATTTATTTATTAACATTAGACAGAAAATACAGAAGGGAATTGAGAGGCATAGTTATCAATCACTTTTGCACAGCATCACCAAATCTATTTACACATTCATTTAAACGTAGGACCAATTTGGTTAACTTGATTTGATAGAAATAACGTTACTGCCCACATAGACAGTTCTCGGCAGCTGTTTTCACGTCACAGTATGAAAAGAACTTTGTTCCAGATAACATTTTCGGCACCCAGGATGATACCTGACCTGGAGGATACCTCCAGAATTCGAAATTTTGCAGCAATTCTTGAGTTTTACAAGCGGTAGGGATATTGCCATGCAGGAGGATGATACTATCACTCAACATGCCAGGGCGTTTAAGCCGGATGACTTCACGATGGCCCAGTGGCTGTTTCCTTTTTCCGAAATTGAAGGAACACTGATTTGGAACAAGGAACAACTGCTGCCGCGAACTGGAGCAATGGGCAGGGGCGTGATTTCTACCAAGCCAATTTAAACAAAGTTGGTCCTGAGTTCAGATAAATGCCTAAATAGATTGGGTGATTATGTGGAAAAGTTTTCGGCAAGTATGCCTCTCAATTCCCTTTTGTATTTTCTGTCTAATGTTAATAAATAATTTTTTCACTACCCTTGTAAAATTTTGTTTAAATCCATTCTCGAAATTTAAGAGCAATGTCATCTGTTCCATAATGCATTATAATAATTGTTTTATAAGCTTTATTCGACTTCTTCATTTTTTTCTATCATTTGTGTAACAAATTAACCCGAGAGAACGCGCGTCACCTTTGCGAACGCCAAGACGAGCGGGGGTCACAGAATGACCCCAAAACTGAAATTCAACCCTGCGCTGTTAAAGACATTATATTTTTAGTTGAAAAAATAACGCTTTTGAGTTTCAGACATTAAGAATACAGTGCTTAATAAAAATTTAAATCTACTCCATTATTATCCACTATTAAATCATGGATTTCTAGAGGGTACGTTTTTCGTGCATCGCTTTTACGTGAAAAGATTGGTGCGCATTTCCCAATAAATATATCTGTTCACTCTATAATTTAACTGTATCATGTTAACGTTGATGAATAACTCCCAACTCTTCACTGGCCTTGTCCCATCTTTTGCCAGTCCTTTTGTTCTAGGTAAGCGCGATACAATATTATGACAACGATTACGAATATTCTGTCTAAATTTTGTTTTTCTCCGCTGTATGCTAGCTTTTTATGAAAACCATTCCAAGTTATTCACTTCTAGAATCTCCGTTCTCTTCCAATTCCGTATCATGTTCGCTGAAACGTTCATGAAAAATTCACTTCTAAAACAACTTCAGGTCCATTGTCTTCATTGTCAAAGTCTGTATCTTCATCAGTTTCAGATTCAGCAAGAAGTTTACGTAAACGCTAAATTTCTTCTTCGTATGGAGTCGGCATTGTGAGAAACAAATAAATACTTCAATTCGTCAAGTAAAACAACGAGCTGACCGTATGAGCCGCGTGATATAACTGGTATGTGGAACAAACGGAAGGACGCGCGGGTCATTCCGTGACTCCAGTAACTGACGAAATTTGTATTAGGGGACGAAAAATTCCGGAAATACTTTCAAAATACTCAGAAAAGGAAGAGGGGGTGACTAACTTAGTTACTGACAAGCAAAAATGAACAGGCGGCTAGTTTTCTAGGAATCGGAGTTTTCCGAGGACTTAAAGTGTTAAAATGACCCCCACCACGTGTCCTCGCGGGGTTAATGATATTAAGTGATATTTCTATGCAATTAAATTTAAAATGCCTCCAAAAAGAGAAATAGATTCCTCGCCCTTTTATATGACGAGTATGTATCTGGCGGAATATCTGCCCATCGGATACCGTTTAAATGAATAGAGGTATTTGGATGTGTTTAAATCTTTACTTGTTAATTTTCGTGTCGAAATACATTACACAAAAATTGGAATTCTGACTACAATGAAGCAAAACAATTGAAATTTTCTAATAGAAATAACATTAAGAAATGCTTTAATTTGAACTAGTTTTCATGTTTCATGATTTTTAAGCACATTAGTACATCTTTCCCGTTACTGCATCGTTTTGCATTGGTCCCTATTCATTTCAATATTAACCTATTAACTCTCGACGAAATCTTACGCGATTTGCTCCCCAGTGACACCTGATCCCACATGATAAACCTTAATTGCCATCCTTGCAGCAACGTATCTCCCCTAATATGATACATGGGTGTAACCGGAAAACCTCTGTTCAAGGCCTGTTTGCTGCTTTCCAAAGAAGTAGGCTTATTTATAAGGCTAGCTACACATCACAGAAGAAGTTATTTTTAAGTCTTACGTATACGTCTGTCTCCATAAAACTCATATATACGCCCATGACAGTTAACTCTTTGCGGACAGGCAACTTTTTAGAACACTGAGATCAGGTGGCGCACTTTATGCGCCATCCCGTTTCTTCCAACTCTACGACACTTATTTAATTACATATAACTTTATTTTTTATGGTATAATAAGATTAGAGGTTGAATGGAAGGATGATACAATCATTTGTGTTCGAGTTTGAGTCGCTATATTCTTCGTGAACTGTATTGCTCTCCAAGTCAGTCTTAGAATCAGTTTTTAGTTCGCTGTACTCAGTCACTTCTCCATCGAGATATAATGCATCAGATTCGTCCTGCTGCTATTTTCTTGCTTAATTCTTCAAAAACAGCCAAATGTTACTCTGCAGGGATAATTTCCCGCCATTTCGTGATAGCCGGGTTGGGCTATGGAGAGCTTTTCATGCACGTTCAAGTCCGATCAGACCGAACTGACTGATTCATTATCAGTGGAAACTATCGGAACAAGTAGGAGGAATGTTAATACGAGATTAGACGGGTGGCGAGCTGTCTACCTTCGATAGTTTTTATTCAGTTTATGATAAATACCCACTGGCGCACTCTATACGCCGTACCTGTCCGCAAAGGATTAAACGGTTCATAAAGATCCTTATAGCGTAGCATGACTTCAGTAGTACTTTATACTTCTAACATATCAATTTAATTTTCGAGTTTGAATAAAATAGTGTTAATTGATTTTTGCACAATAGAGCAAAGTATAGGCCACGTATTAATTACTCTCTCTGGCGACTAGAGGTCATCTCAGTCCTGCTGAGATGAGTTGAAAGCTGTTAGACGAATGAGGTTAGGGGATTTCGTGGTATGGAACATACACATGCCGAGGTTCAAAACTCGCAATACATCAAATACGCAGAATTACATTCCGTTTTCATGTGTTCTGAGCTAGAAAAAGAATATATGGTCATTCGGGAGAAGATGTATTACGCTGTGATTTATATTAATTATTTAAATATTTAGTTTTTTAGTTTTTCAAAAGTAATTTCGAAAATTTTTACAAATTAATACTTATTAATTTTGTCTGAATTTATAATCATTTTGGTATAATAAAATGATTACGAAAACTTCTTAAAATGTCCATTTATAAAATTCCATTCTACGTCTAAAGAAATGCTTTATCATATTTTGAACTAAGATTGAAAATTCTTTTTTGTCATTCCTACGTCGTTTGTAGTAGTCCTTTGAGCTACGTTCTAAAGCCTTTTTACTGTTCCTGTTAATATCTTGCTTATATTTCATTTAAGGCTAAACATAAGTAGATTATATTATATACAATACACATTCTAATATACAATTCGTAAATTGTTAAAGCAATTTGTTCTTACAAATTTTATTAATTAGTTCTATATTTATTTTGAACCTTTTTTGTTAAAAATTGTGGTTCGATAGAAAACATTTCAATAAATCATATTATTATGTTTCACTTGGCGACAAAATACAAAATATATTCTGGGATGTTACTCTGATGTTGTCGGCAAGTTATTCACCGAGAGTGTTAATGATTACTGTTAGATTGCAATTAAGTAATAACATCCTTTTCAGCTTTACCAGTGCTATTTAAGTAATTAGTATTTACTTTGCTAAAGTTTCTTCCATGTTTTGCGGCAAGTTTTAACTTTGCAACTAATTTTTTAAAGTTTGGTTAATTTCTCAATGAGTTATTCCCTTTTTGTAATGATTAACTGAATTGCAAATGCTTCAACTTTTTATGCAATTTATTTATTGGTTCGGTGTTTAATCACTTTTAAATCATTTTTCTTGCACCGGACTATATGCTCGCCATTTAAACGGCCGAAGCATTTTGGTGTACTCAGGTCCTGGCGTCCCCTGACTGGGAGATTTTCTTTTGTATGTGTTGAACTCGCTCGTCTGTTACTATGAAATAAGGCGGTGCGTCTGCGAGGTCCGGAGTACCGGTATTCTTAGATTCGGCTCTCTTTCTTGCAGACGTACCGATGGTTCGAGAAGTTAAGCTACAGCAACCGATGTAATTCATTTTCATATGTACTGAAACAAGGATGACTGAGAAAAGAGGGTTTTTCAAACAACAACTATAGACGAAGCAACCTACGATATTCATTTCATATGACTGAGCAAAGATGGTTTTTTTCAGACGATAGCTAATAGTGAGTGAAGTTCTTCAGAATAACTTTTGCGTGTATATTTATAGAGAAACGATGTAATTACTCGTAAGCAATATTGAATTTTGTCTAAATTTAATCAGTATTCTCGAAGAAGACGAACTAATATTTGCAATAGATATGTTTCTGGAAAATGTGATTAATCGCATTTAACCGTTAAAGAATTCACGAACATTGTCCAGTAACGATCATGACAGATCTGCGAAGGCCGAGGTCTAGTTCTTTCAATTTCTAAATTTCTCCTTCTTGCAAATGATGCAATTGTAAGCTAGCTAGCCGATCCTATTCACTAGAGCTCACGGGGGTTATGTTTTTTAAACATATAATGTGATTTGTTTCTTTTTAAACTCTATAAATTTGATGGAAATTTTTATGAAAGTTTTCTTGATTTTTTGGTAGCGCTTATATTTCATTTTTAGAAAGACTGCAGCAATTTTAACAAATGGTATAATATGTATGTAACTTTGTTTTATTAGAAGTTCTCTGATCGAAATGTGCATCAACAAAATCTTGTTTGTTATTTTCTGGTATTGTTCCACATAACCGAGAATGGTTCATTGTTAAAGTTGGCATTAATTTATTAAATTTTATAAATAAAAAGCATAATTAGTCAAGAACTCGAATATCTTGTCTTCTTTTTCCTTTTTAGTCAAAAATGCAATGCACTCTTTTCTAGGATTTTCTTCCACTATGGCCGAATGTTCCAGACACTATTAAAAAGGTGGGTAATAATAAGAGTGTGAAAAGATTTTACTAATCCCACATATCTTATTTCTCTTGACTCATTTGCCAGTCATCTCAACCTAATTATTGCAAAGTCTGAAATTTTATCTACATGCTTAAATGATCTAAATATGTAAACGTAATATATGTTAGATGCTAGATGTTATCGAAATGAGTTGCACTTGGAATTGCTCTTGCTGGAGGATTTGCTTCCAAAATAAAAATAAATGAGGATCAAAGTTCCAGGAATTTAAGTCCCAAGCAACAAAAATCATATAAAAAAACAAATAGATAAAACAGAAATTTATGGGCGACTCAGCTTAGATAAACATAAATAAACAACAACCAAATATAGTAACGGGTTCCAAATCACTCGCTTAATTAAAACAAGTTCCGAATAAATAAAATAATTGTTCAAAACATGTAACGATTGTCGGAATGCATAGCAGTTTGTTTCTCTGTAAACGAATTCCTTTTCATGAAACACTTTTAAATTTAACAAAGAATTTATACCTGATTTTTACGATTCCTGTACTTCATAAACTGTTTACTTTATGTTCTCTCTCCATGTTTCTGAGTATAAATGCGATATTTTCTTTCTTAAAGTCAAGGAGAATTATTCGCAATATATTATTATACATCACTATAACATTTGGGTGTAACCATGCAATAAAGAACTAACTGCTTAAAAACATATTGATATATTGCTTTTGTAGCAATACAATACAGAAAATAATCTAATGCTGCATATTTACAAAATTCTTATTGTATTCAAAGTAGTCTTTTGTAAAACTTAGTGCAATGGGTTACATTTTAGACAACATACTGTTCCTTTAGGAAGAGTTTTCAATTGTGAATACAAAATCCTAAAAATCGTGCACTGAAGAGCCAGAAAAACTGGTACACCTGTCTAATATCGTGTTGGGCCCCCAAGAGCACGCAGAAGTGCTGCAACACGACGTGGCATGGTCTCTATTAATGTCTGAAGGCATCCTGGAGGTTTTTCACACCATGAATCCTGCACAGCAGTCAACAAATCCATAGGAGTGTGAGGTGGTGGAGATCTCTTCTCAACAGCATGTAATAAGGCATCCCGAATATCTTCAATAATGTTCATCTCTGGGGATTTAGGTGGCCAGTGGAAGTGTCTAAAGTCAGAAGAGTGTTCCTGGAGCCACTCGGTAGCAACTCTCGACACGTGGGGTGTCGCATTCTCCTGCTGGAATTGTCCCAATCCGTCGGAATGCACAATGGACATGAATGAGTGTAGGTGATCGGAAGGATGCTTAAGTACCTGTCACCTGTCAGAGTCGTCTGTAGACGCATCAGGGGTCCCATATCACGCCAACTGCACTCGCCCCATATCATCACAGAGGCTCCACAAGATTGAACAGTCCCCTGTTGACAAACAGGGACTATGGATTAATGATGTCGTCTCCATACTCGTACACGTGCGTCCGTCCGATACAATTGGAAACGAGACTCGTCAGACCAGGTAACGTGTTTCCAGTCGTCAACAGTCCAATGGTAGTGTTATCGGACCCATGAGAGGAGTAAAGCTTTATGCAGTGCAGTCAACAACGGTACACGAGTGGGCCTTCGGTTCTGAGAGCCCATATTAATGACGGTCCTTTGAAGAGTTCGCACGCTGATACGTGTAGATGCCCCATCATTGAAATCCGCGGCAATTTGAGGAAGTATGTACTCTGTCTCGTTTAAGGATTCGCGTCTGACGTCAATGGTCTAGTTTTTTCAAGGTCTTTTTTTCGGCCGCACCGATGGCGGAAATTTGATGTTTTACCGGATACCCGATATTCACGGTACACTCGTGAAATGGTCGTGCAATAAAATCCAAATTCCATCGCTACTTCGGAGATGCTATGTCCCATCCCTCTTGCGTCGACTATAACGCCACGTTCAAATTCACTTAACTCTTGAAAACATGCCATTGCAGCAGCATGAACCGATCTAATACATTTGTCAGACATCTGTTGTCTTATATAGGCGTTGCCAACCGCATCGGGTTACGCTGATGGGTTGCATGTCTCCGTTATTTGCATTCGCACGCCTGTACCAGTTTTTCTGGCTCTTCAGTGTATTTGATTCCTAATAGCATATCTATTTAATCCTACAGAAAGCGAAAATTTATATGGCATTTTATATTACCAGGCTATCGTCTTCATTCAAATGATTTATGGTTCTAATAATTGTTATTTTATATGGATTGTTATATTTGAATAATTTTCTTTCCTTTTTTTTCCTCTTACTTTATTCATTAATTTCTTATTTTATAAATTTTAATTTAATTATTCAATATTTTTTTATTTTATTGCTCTTTTCTCAGATTTATACTCTATATTAATTTATGTTGTTATTACAGATTACTGTATTTCTTATATGTATTTGTTATTAAATGTAATTATGTCATTAATAATTCCGCATGTTTGGGTTCAATTTAACCTTCAATTATTATTTATCTCACTATTTACCGAAATTTTTCAGCATTATGCTTAAAACATCTGAAATGCATTGAATAAAATACAGTTTTTGAAAAACTGCCAAAGATCCAATCTTAGTGATTAGAAAATTAGAAAGTTCACATAACTCTATTTTTCCTTAAGTTTTGCAAATTATTACAAGAAGAATAAAAAAAGAAGCAAAAGATTTATACAAAGTTAATTAAATTAACTTCTTAGTGAAGATCTATAAAGATATTATTAATCATTCCTTTAGTCTCTTTCCAGATTTTGATTCTGAATGCAGTTCCTTAAATAAAATCAGGAATTCAAATCTGAAAAACCGTTTTTCCTTGTTTTCTATTGACTAAATCTTCTAATCCAACGCATTAGACCGAATAAAAGCGAGCTGTTTTACTTCGTACTGTCAATCCATTTGAAACAAGTAACAAAGAAACAACCTTCATGAATAGCTGTGCCTGTCGAAACAACTTTAAAAGGGGAAAGATTTTGAAGAAAATTATAGCTCTCCGCATTCGCCTCTATCTCTCGTAAATTGTTGAAAGAACCGCAAAATTGCCGGGTTTAGCGAGGAGCAGAATTAATGAAAGTTTCCTCGAGATGAGTAGAATGATACTTCCCAGTTGAATGTTACTTTTTCTCTCATTCAACAAACTTTAATGATTTTTTGAATACATGCTTCTATATGTCTACCAATGCATTGTCTGAGATAATTGAAGATATGAAATGGTAAATATCGTTGCTTTTACTTTCTCAAAACAAAATGCTGCAGGAGTTTGCTATTTCCGAAATATTTTTTTACATTTCGTTTCCTCTACATTGCTATATATTATATCTGTATTTAAAATAAATTTTTGAGTATTATTATCATAAAAAGGAAAAGGTCCTTAACAAGGTATTAAATGTGTAAATAAGATATACTTATATAATGGGTTCTTTAAGATGACTAAAGCATTATACTGTAGAGGTTTTTAGGGCATTTTAGTATTTTTAGGTAGCCAGTGATCAGAAACATATTTTAAAAAATAACAATTTTAGCCGCCATTATCCGGCTAGCTCACAGGAAGTGAAATCGGCGGTTAAAATAAAGTTGGGCCATAGTTGAATTAAAGTAAATTTATTGTTCACACATCTACCACATAGAATTATTCTAGATTAACTAAGCTTACATTACATTTAAGTTAGAATATTCAACTCTCTACGCATGTCGAGATTGTCCGTCCCTGTGACAGGGATATAAAAGAACCTTCTCGCACGAAGTCTCAAGTCACTCTGTCTCTATCTCGCTTCTGATTGGCAAAAGTCCTTGCAGGGCCATCAATCGACAGGAGGGCGAGACAAAATGTGATTGTCACACAATGAAAATTTTTCAAAAAATTTAATATTTTAATTACTTAAAATTAATTTTAAAAATCAGGTTATTATCTCCGAAAGTACTAGTTAAAATATGCTATTCTTGTGTGAGATTGTTTTCGATGCTTCAACACACACACACATTTTTCGAACATAAGCACAGGTGCGGGGTCATTTTGACCCCAAATTCTTAGACACTTACTCTTTATTTTATTGGCTATTTGTTCAAAAATAATATATGATCAAAGTATAAGAACATTTTTTCGTAGAAATAATTGTATTTAAGACACAAATGCGATTTTTAATAAGAAAAATTAAAGTTCAACTTATCTCCTTTTCCCCTCCTTTTCTGAATTCTTTTCTTCTCCGCTGTGCACCTTCGTACGCCTCCATATCCATAACGTTAACTTAACCTGAAACTTTAGCACACGCACGGGTCAATTTGACCCCAACGCCTCCAGTAAAAAGTAAGAAACCCCGTTTCAACGGTTTTGGCCTTCTTATCCTCCTCTTCTAGCTCGGTACAGGAAGTAATAGGCCCAAGTGTTTAGAAATTTCTAGAATTTTTTACCAAAAGAGAAAGGGTGGGGTCAAAAAGACCCCATGCGTGAGCTGACGGGTTAAGAATCTTTCAACTAAGAAGCGTTTGGCTTTAAATCATAGTTTAAAATATCAGGAATTTTTAAACCCAATTCATTTAGATTTAAGGGAATCATAAAAGATCTGTGAGCAAGGTAATAATTTTACAAGTTTGATTTAATTATATCAAAGTCCCGTTCTGAAGCAACACGTGTGCTATTTTGGGACAGACCTAGTAATTTTATCAGCGGAAAGAAAATGAGGACGACGCCTGAGCTGGCACCACATCTCCGAAGTTCAATGCCACGCTAGCGGAAGTAGGTTTCACCCACGATCTCAAATTTAAAGTATACCAAATGAATCTTCAGTTTAATCGAGTTTCGAGCCTGGATCCATCCGACTCCAAGGCCGATACATAGCTACTAGGCCACCGAGACACAATAATGTTGTAAGAATTATCTTGATATTTCTTAGTGCGTATCAAAAGTATTCTCTTTTCTTGAAATCAAATTTAATTGCAGCATAAGTACAAAGAAATGTAGCACAGCGAAGTACAGTCCATCAGGAATGATTGTTTCTATACATTTTTTTCACCAGTTGAACGAAACCTGGTTAGTGATATTCCGTTAACTTAGGAACAAAGAGGTCTAGGCACCCTTTTTTTAAAGCATCAAAATTCGAAAACGTTTGCCTTAAAAGAAATACACCACCACCCAAATAATGTGAAAAGATAGTCAAGCAAGATTCGGACTATATGGTGGATGTGGTAGAAGCTCAATACCGCCCAGCTCTTCCAACTTGTAACCGTTTATTCGAGACGTATGAGGTCTAGCATTGTCCTGTTGCAAAATAAGTGGGTTCCCTAGATTGAAAAAAGTGGAGTATTTGCTTTATAGAGCAGCGTACATCCTCTTCAGCCGCTCCCAGTACAGATAAGAGGATATTGACTGTTTATCTGTAAGAAACACGATTTCAAAATTTCCTTATCGCCCTATTCCAGACATTTGCATGGAAATATGTTCTAATGACATAAACTTAGCAATAAGGATTAAACTACGTAGCACAACATAATAAAAAAGTGACATTTAAAAATAAATATAGCCAAATAAATTTTTAAATAAAATCAATTTTAATTCATTAAAAGTAAGTTTGTAAAGGAATTACAGACACTGCCTGAAAATAAATTATTAGTAATAGTATAAGATAGTCAATATCGATTAAGTGCGTAGTTTCACTCAGACTGTAATATCTAAACTATCTCGAATATTACTATTACAGTCTACATCTAACGTTTGTCTCGCGAGCAAGGAAAATTGTGTTTGTCAAAGAAACGAGTAAGAATCTAGAAAATGTGAAAGAAATGTTATTGATTTCAATCATAAAGATAAAATAAATGTAGACTATAAATAAAATAAATAATGAACCCCAAGAAAATAGAGAAAACAGTGGCATACAGTGTTGAAGGGTATGCTTGGGAAGCTCATTTTATTTCTAATACTGCTTTAATTTTGATATAGTTTATATATATTATTTTATATATTATCTTGACTTATTTCCAAACCATTTATTTCTCTTTCGAAGAAATAAAATCCCTGTCTAAAATTTTACTTGTTTCTTAAATAACGTTCCTCAAAAGTATTCAAGATTCAAATAGTAGCTTAGCCAACTGATCTGTTCAGAATCAAATGACATTCCATTAGTATAGAGTGGACATGGAGGGATGTGTCCACACAATCTGGCCATATTTCAAAATTGCAAGGTATCCCCTAAAATAATCCTCGCGTAGCTTCAAAACAATACTTAAAGCTAAATTGGGTAAATTAAGATGAAGACCTTTTATCCGATTGCGAACTTCTACATTCCAGTAGCTTTTTGGGAAAGTTTACATCATCTTCCGGAATAAATACCAAGTCACGCGTTCGCAAATACATCATCTTCCGGAATAACTACCAAGCCACGCTTTCGCAAGTACATCATCTTCCGGAATAAATAGCAAGTCACGCGTTCGCAAGTATATGTTATAAAATGTCAAAAAACACCTTTATAAAATCGCGACTAAATCGGTTTTGAGTATGCGTGATTCTACAAGTACATGAATTCTGACAACTCATCACACATTTGATGTAAAATCACTCTTTACACAGTGGAAACCCAAAAAATTCTGTAAGTACTCGCTATATTTGCAAAAAAATTATAAAGCAAACGCTTGAATTCATTGTCTAGAAATTAAAGAGTGGGTGTTTTCACGTTAACCCTTTACTCCTGATATGATTTTTCTTTCCTAGTCCCTTTAACAACGGAAGTTTTTGGAAGGATGCGACATGAATTGGACTCTCCCAATCTGTGTGATCATCTACCCAACCATCCCATCCCCTGCTGTAACCGTCCCTAAAGGCGCACGGAAATAGGCTACAATGGACAAGGATAATTGGACCGCCTAACGGGCTTATCTCCGAAGTAATCTTGAAACTTCACCTCCTTTCAGAAGAAACCAACAGCATCAGAAGGGCTTTCGTCGATGTTAAGGCAAAATTTCTAGACCACTCCAGACCGCCTCGTTCGATGTGAGAGGCTTGAAAGACTTTTGAAATTTGGCGAGAACCGTCATGCTTTGTTTCACAATCAATGCAATTTGTAACTGTTTCGAATTTTAATTAACATCCTCTAATGCAAATGAATTTCAAGTATGTTACCCTGTGTTATTAATGAAATTTATGTCTGTAGTTGTTTCTCAAATAAGCATTTTCTTGAAATGCAGTGTTTGTAAAACGTACAAGTTTTGTTATTTTAACACCTTCAATATGTTTAAATTCAAAGGAATTGAATGCTAATTTTAAGCATGGAAAATTAAATAGAATAAGAAGTCAGTTTCGAAACTAGAGAAAATAACGAATTGTAGTTATTGCATGGAAAAATACAGAATAAGGTTTTTCTAATTTAAAGTTGGAAAGATGATAATTATGTTTCTGTACAGCAAGATTAAAGAATGTTGCAGATTTAGAACTATAAAGAACAAAAGCACTGTGTGTTTTTTAGTGACACTCAGACAATATATTTTGTAAGTGAAAATGTATTTAAAAAATCAATATAACTTCATAATACTGAAGTAAATAAAATTAAAACGAAAAAATTAGCTGTTTTAGCTAAATAAATAAAATATTATCATTTAGTAAATTTATATGTGGGATGTTATTCAATCTGGCAGGTTAAAATAATGTAAATATTACGTGAATAAATGATAAGATATTAATTTCCGATATTAATTTTATTTTGTTCATTTTAACAATATTTCAAAACTGCTTATGTCATGACAACTTTTCACGTATCCCGACATTTTCTCATTTTCTTTTAACAAAATCCGAACTTCAATATTGACAAAAAGTTTTGACGTAAAATATAAAGCATTTATAGAAGCATCGAAAAAATTTACAAGCAAATGCTCAAGGGCCTTAAACTCTTTACAAGATTTTAGAAAGCTTCGATCAGACATAAATATAAATAAAGACATCCCATCACTCATTCTATTCTACTGCAGTAAAAAAATAATTTTTCTTTAGCTATCGACAAAGTTTTCATAGAATCCAAAATAAATTTATTGTATCACTTTAATGTACAAACTTTTTTTTTTGCTTACAATGTAGGTGCCCCGAAAATCCTTCTTAATTTAGAAAAATCTGACTTCTGAGTATAAGCCAACATGTCACTATGAACCGCGTTAGAAACAACAAAAGGCTTATGGGTAATTAGATCGATCGTCTTTTTCAAAACAAGGATGTTCATTTTAAATTACTATCGATACTGGGTTTTATCCACTGGTGAAATAAATTAAGAGAATTTCCATAATTTATCGAATTTCATGAAAAGAACTGAACTGAATGTAAAACCACTGCTTCTAGACGAAAATGCAAATCTTGTACGTCACGTGTACACGTACGTGACGTACACTTGTGTGTAGGCGGAGCTAGTAGTGAAACAGGCTTGATAAGCGCGCGTAAGGTAAGACGCATTTCGTTCGCTAGCACACCTCGGCGAATTTCTTGGTGTTATCTTGCAGCAATGGGTAAAATTCAAATTGTAACAGTAAAAATGAGTAACCACCAACGTTTAGATGATGGAATGAGGTGGCGAATTGTGGGGAGGCTAGCAGCAGGCCAATCTCAAGTCCAGATTTGTAGAGAGTTCAATTTAACGCCCAGCGTCGTGTGTAATTTAAGGAAACAGTTCCAGGATACCGGATCCATCGAGAGAAAACCTGGGCAAGGTCGTCGAAGAGACACCACATCCACAGAAGATCGTTATTTGTCCAATATAGAGAGGCGTAACAGGGGTGCTACAGCTTCTCAGCTCTCCCGTGACTTGTATGCAGCCACAGGAACCCGTGTATCAAGGGTGACTGTTTCCAAAAGACTTCATGAGACAGGGTTGTTTGCAAGAAGACCTGCTGTTTGCGTCCCGCTCACTTCTACGAACACGAGAGTCCGTTTAGCATGTTCCAGAGAGCATAGAGATTGGAGTATGGATCAATGGGCGACCGTTCTCTTCACTGATGAGTCCCGGTTCAGCCTAAACACCGATTCTCGCCGTACGTTCATATGGAGAGAACTAGGGACCCGCTAACTACCCTCCAATGTCCGCGAAATCGACCATTATGGCGGAGGGGGTTTAATGGTCTGGACAGGCATCATGTTGGATGGCCGAACACCTCTCAATGTCTTTGAAAGAGGCACTGTGACTGGTGTGAGGTATAGGGATGAGATCTTGGAGCCCTATGTTCGCCTTTTCAGGGGTGCATTTGGCCCTGAGTTCATTTTAATAGACGATAGAGAGTCACATAGAGCTCTTCTGGTCGACGAATTTCTTGAGAGTGAGGATATTCGCCGGATGGATTGGCCAGCCAGATATCCAGACCTCAACCCTATAGAGCACGTCTGGAACGCTCTGGGGAGGGCAATTGCAACTCGCAACCCCCCCGTCCGAGAACCATCCAGGAAATGAAAACAGCGTTGCTGAACGAGTGGGACCAATTGCCACAGGAAATGATAAACTGCCTTATTTCAATTATGAAGTCACGCTGCAAAGCCTATATATCTATAAGAGGGGATCATACCCCCTATTAACCCATTTTCTGTTTATTCTGCAACCACTGTTTCATAACTTCAGACCCAACGAGTGTTACGCACGATCATGCTTGTGTATTACAATTGTTGAATGGTTATTAGTTTTGTATTGTATCAATGTATGTACATATCAAATTTCATTAAAATCGGTCCA
This sequence comes from Araneus ventricosus, assembly GCA_013235015.1. Taxonomy (NCBI): domain Eukaryota; kingdom Metazoa; phylum Arthropoda; class Arachnida; order Araneae; family Araneidae; genus Araneus; species Araneus ventricosus. The sequence goes on along the minus strand of BGPR01002834.1, from coordinate 20,069 downwards.
GTAGTTCTAGAGATAATCGACCAAGTCTGCAAATTCTCTTAATTTCTTACACCAGTGTATTTACTTCATTTACATCGTACATATGCTTATTTAAATTAAGCCTTGTATTTTTTATTGTATCACTTAATGTACAAACCTTTTTTGCCTACAATATAGGTGCCCCGAAAATCCATCTTAATTTAGAAAAATCTGACTTCTGTATATAATTCAACATGTCACTATGAGCCGCGTTAGAAACAACAAAAGGATTATGGGTAATTAGATCGTTCGTCATTTTCCAAACAAGGATGTTCATTTTAAATTCTTTTCGATACTGGATTTTATATTTACTTCATTTACATCGTACATATACTTATTTAAATTAAGTCTTGGTTTTTTTGTCTATTACTTTCTCTGCTTTCATCGTATCAATTTCTCTTAACTCAATTTGTTCTGAATTAATTTGATGACAACGAGACTAAGACAGACAGCGGATTCTGGTTTTGAGTTAAATCGGCTGAAAAGTTATTAAGATGGAAGCCAATTTAATTTGGGATTATAAACGTAAAAGAAGGCAGTTTAAATATGTTGGAATTTTAGAAAAGAAGATATTGATACTGAGTTTTGAAGAAAAAAAACAGATGTCCGAGAATTGTGGAACACGTTTCAAAAATTAACAAAATAAGCCTGATAATATTACAAATACGCTTTTTTAAATGAGAAATTAAATGAAAAAGTTTTTTTCAGTTAAGTAACGCGGCGTTACCGCATTCTAAATTTGTTACAGCGAGATAATTCTGTACGCAATTGCTACCGATCGGCAGAAGCTCATGAAAGTTTTCTGGTATTCCTTTTTTAGTTTTTCTTGAATATCTCAAAAAATATTGAGTTTTCACATTACATTTGCTTTAAAAAATTAAAGAGAGTACAATTCCCTAAAAATACATACTTAATTTTTTTCTAGCCTTAATATTTTCGCAGGTAATGACTCTCAAAAATGGGAGATTTTCAATAATTTATAGCCACCTAGACCACCGTAACGGCGCATTTCCTATTTGAAAAAAATTTTTTGAAATGCACTCTCATTTTAAAAAATCTGTAGTTGTAACAGACAGACATCTGTAGTTGTAACAGACAGACGTCTGTAGTTGTAACAGACAGACGTCTGTAGTTGTAACAGACAGACGTCTGTAGTTGTAACATCTGTATTAGATTTTTTTATTAATTTTTGAAATGTGTCCCACAATTCTCAAACACCCTATATATAACTCTGGTTGATAAAAATTTAGAATTATGTCGTTAGACTTTTATTTTAAACTAGCCGCCTTTGGCGACCAATTTGATCGACAGAAATAAAATTTCAAATGAATCACTTATAAATAATTTTATATTCATGGTACCCTTAAAAAGTAGTTTTAAACTTCAAATTGCTATAGGCATTTAACCCGTGTGCATTTCGTAGCCTTGCACACTTTTTCTGTTACTTGTCTACATTTAAATTACAGTGGTTGAAAAACGTTCTCACGAGTAACTTCTCAAGAACCCGACTTCGACTCCCAATGCGTTTCATATGTGATGAGAACAATCTCATTGTAGAGGATAATAATTGAGCAATCATCCACCCAGACTGACACACACTTCCGGCTACTTATAACTTCCCCCCCCTCTTTTTTTCCCCCGCATTTCTTTTCTTTTTTGTTTTGTTTTCTATGTTGTTCTGTCCTTGTCCTTAACTTTTTCAATTTTACTTGTTTTTGTACCTGTTACTTGTTTTTGTCCTTTCTTAAAAAAATAAAATTCACCTCCATCCATCCAAACCGGAAAGGAGCCAAATGGCTCTAAACACTGGGATGTAGGTGGTGTAATGTAATGTAATAAACTTCTCTACATTAACGTAAAATACGCAGTTGATTTCAACACTACATTAACACGGCATATTTTAAGCCCAGAAGCATACCAGTCGGTTTAAAACACGCTGATAAAAGAATTAATACATAGCAAAGATAATCTTTCAGTTTACTGGATTATTTCATTATCCACTAACTTTCTTGAGGACTTCCTTTACAGATTTTCAATAAAAGATTGATCAAATAAAAGAAGAAAGTAAAATCCAGTAAGATATTTCCATAGCTTTCAGCAATGGTATAAAAACACTCAACTAAATATTTGTTTAAACACTGAAAACGGTTTTAAATGTGTTGCAACAATGAAAAGTATGGTTGTAAATTATGCCAAAAATATTTTTAAAAGGTTATTAAAATCATAAAAAAAATGTGCGGCAACTTAATTGATATCATTCACAAGGTAATTTTTTGCACTTTCAGATCGCGTGAAAATGGTTTTTATGCTGTAATATTTTTGGAAGTTATTAAGGAAAAACGCCAAAATTTCGCCTATTTTTTAATTAATTAAAATTCTAATTGAAAGTTCTGAAAAACGGCTCCGAGCTGAATATTCCCACCTTCCAAAGAATGTTCATGCCAAATTGCGTAGCTCTAGCTCTAGCGGTCTGCCCTGTAGAGGAGCAACACACAGACACACACACATTCTCCTTTGTTATTAGTAGAGATTATATTGTGTGATGGCAGAAGTCATTTTAATTAATTTGTGTGTCTTGTTTTATGTGCTAAACAGTTCTTCTCAGAACAGGATGGATATTTAAAAACATTTAAGGCTGGAAAGTTTAGAGGCATAAAATATACAAACAAATATTTTTGTCATTGTTTTTGGGACTATAAATTGAACAACTAACAAGTAATAAGTGGAATATGGAATTCTCTGTGTTTTGCTACTAAGATGATTTATTTTAAACAGAAATTGTTAACAAGAAATCCAAGTATTGGTGAACAATAGTACAATATTTTTAAGTTGAAAATATATACTTTAATCAGTTTTTGATGAAGTTATCGTTTAGTGATGAAATTCAGTTGCTGTCAAAAGTTTTATCAATCGAGTTTTTTGAGAACATTAACTTTCATTAATTTTGAGGTTCTTTTTAATGTTGGAAGTAGGTTATTATAAAAAGTAAATAACTTATATAATATCTTAATTCAAATCCTATTTCAAGTAAGTTTAGCACAAAATGTCCATATATACTTTCCTTTGGAAACATTTGCTTTCTTTTGGAATTTTTTCTATCGAAAGCATTAATAAATTTATCTAGCATAGTAATGAAGATATTATGTGTAAGAATTGCTTTACTTATTTGGATTTAAAAAGTTAACCACACTGTTTTTTCCTTAATTGTTTTTTTTTCTTCTTCTTAACTGCTTAAAGCGACTAACAAACAAATATAAAATGACGATACAAGATTCAAAATCGTGTTTTGTGTGCCAGAAAGAACCTTTCTGTACCAAATGTGACACTGAATAATGTGTAAACTTTAAATATGGTTTTTATTCTGATTCTAGAATCTTGATGGCCTGAAGACTGAACTAATTAAAATAAACTGGAATCTAATCCATTGTACAAATCGGTTTTCTGCATGTGATAATTTTATTAAAATATAATTATGGATTATGTGACGTTAACATTCTTCGAACAAAAGATATCGTAACATAGGTTCTTTTTATTGTTTTATAAAGTCAAAAAGCTTTTGTCGTTGTTATGGATTCTTACCAAATGACTTTCCTTTAATTCTAGTCAAGAGAGAAACATTTGAACCAGAAAAATATTAATAAATACTACTCTATATTTTTTTTATATTTAAAATTGCGTTCATCTTTTAGGGATATAAGGTAGATTTCTTATAGGAATACTACTTGTTTCAATGGCTATCCACTTTCGGGAGATTTAAGCAGATTGAAGAATATGGTGTAGGGATGTTGAGCATTTCGACTGAGCTCGTAGATGGATCATCCAGCTCAAATGGATGGAAAATGCTGGGGATGTGAAATTTGCATTTCCCTATAACTCCCTTATGATTGAAGATAGAAAGATAATTGAAACGAAACGAATTTCCGTTGCGTCATAACGAATAACATTCAATACAAAAGTTTTTTGACAGCCATAATTGTTTAGAATTAACCGGTGAAAAGTGATATTTAAACTCTAACATCGAATGCTTTTAAAGGAAACTTGTGAAATCTTGTTAGACAACTCTCCTCAGTAGAGTTCGCTTCTACTCTTTTTCATACTCATTGTTCTAATCATTATGAAATTTGAGGAGGAAGGAGAGAATGAGTGAAATTTTTCTTTCTTTATATCACTGGACACATGGGAACCGTTTTCTATTTTCTGCTAGCCGACATGATTTTTTAAAAGCTTAAAAACAATCAACTGCAAAAATTAGAATAAATTTAAAATTAAAAAAATATTTTAACTTAACTTTATACAAAAACAACAAAAAAATAATTTAAAAACAATAAAATTTAGGAAATAAAATTCGATAAAACGTATACAATGTTTAAGTAGCGTGCAATTGCAGCTGCAAACAAAGAACAGTGGAAATCAATATCATACAAAGAAAGCCAAAAAACAAAGATTAACTCGGATGTAATGAAAAGAACAAGGAATCCATTCTAGTCCATTTCTTCAAGGGCTAAGGACTTTATTCGAAATGGATTCAAAATAATAATTGGGAATTTTTTCTGTAAGAAGCTTGAATTGATTTTTTAAACATTTTCTGCCGCAGAAAATATTTAAAAAAATCGAGTATTATAAGAAAATTTTCATCGAATAGTTAGAATTTGAGATTAAATAAACTCTGATACTTATTAAAATCTGTAATGTGCTTTTATATAAGTGGGATCGCCTGTTAATTTTCCCTTTTAAGAGAAGCTGTTAGAACGAAAGTAGAGTAGTGTAAAAAGCGAAAAATAAGAGCATTTTCAAGAGCCTAAATAACCTCTGATACTCACAAAATCTGTCACGTGCTTCTATATAAGTGGGATCACTTGTTAATTTTCCTTTTTAAGAGAAGCTGTTATAACGAAAGTAGAGTAGTGTAAAAAGCGAAAAACACGAGCATTTTCAAATGCTCAAATATCCTCTGATACTCATAAAATCTGTCACGTGCTTCGATAAAAGTGGGATCGCTTGTTGATTTTCCCTTTTAAGAGAAGCTGTTAGATCGAAAGTACAGTAGTGTAAAAAGCGAAAAATAAGAGTATTTTCGAGAGCCTAAATAACCTCTGATACTCATAAAATCTGTCACGTGCTTCTATGCAATTAGGTTCGCTTGTTAATTTTCCCTTTTAAGAGAAGCTGTTATAACGAAAGTAGAGTAGTGTAAAAAGCGAAAAATAACAGCATTTTCAATTCCTTTTTGATTTTATGTATATTTATTCAAAGAGTTCAAAAATAGATTGTTTCAGATGTAAGAGATTTCTTTAACATCCAAGTCCCAAATCAATCTTCTTATAAGAATCTGACTGTCTTTATTTCCTTTACCGACTGAATAAATTCTGGCATTTGGATACAGAAGGATAACACAAAAGTCGTACATTCGATGAATACAAATAATGTCCTTTAGAGGGAAACATAAGGATTCTTAGAGAACAAAACCAGTGAGAAGAATCCATTATGCTGCTGCAGTGCTCTCGACTGAATGGCTGGGCAAATATTGAATTGTAATTTGTATTCCACGTGTCATACAGTTCACAATTATTTCTGCTTATATTGCTAATTCTTCATTTATTATCGCTATAGTTATGTTCTTTTGTTTCTTCTTATTCTGTTGTTTAAAATTTGAATTTCTGTAGTCAATATTTTACAGTTCTTTAAATTTTATGTATTTGTAATTTTTTTAATTCAATTAATGTCATTAATTGCATAGTTTCAATTTGTTTTATTATATATAATCTGAAATTCAACTTTTCTAAAACTTAAGAATTGTATTTATTTTATATAAATTATTGTAATTTCTGCGAATTAGATAGCTGGTTGTTAAGTTAATTATATAGTTTCATTCTATTTCCGTTTATTATAAACATTAAAAATACACATTTCTTGTTTATGGCTGCACTTAGTAATAAATTACCAATTAGTTAAATCTGTAAAAAATTTGAAGGCATATTCATTACCGCATATTTATAATTATATTCAATAATGGATTGAAGGTATAATAATTATTGCACTTAAAAATTTCATAAATTGTGTAACCCATGGAATTATAACAATTGATGCTTTGACTTAAAGTTACCTGTAAGGAAAAATAAAATTCTTTTTCATGTAACACTATAATTAAAATTATTTAGGGTATGGGAGTTGAATTTTCTATGGTTCATCTAAATAGATTGTTAAGAAATTATGCAATTTTCCGTAATTATATATTTTAATATATTATAAATATTATTAAGATTCCTTATATGATTATATATTTTGAGTTTAAAATTATTTTACTTTTTATGTCAATGGAAATAGCACGCGAGATAATCATTAATTTATTTTTTCACTATAATTTAAATGAATTTATCTTCTTAAATATGGTTGAAATAATGGTTAACAAAGAAATAAACATTTATGTTTATAAGTTTAGCATTATTATTAATTTGGCGTCGTTAAGTGATATATTGTAAAATTTGTTGGAAAAAGAATGACACGAAAGTTTCAGTGCCTTAAGTACTATCTCCACAATTAATGATGCTTTTTTTAATTATATAAATTTAATTTTCAATTATATATAGCTGTATCAAAATAACTGGCAAAATCGCTCGCATATCCAGAAAAATGGACCGTCGACTCGACAACAAATAAGCTTTGTACTTCACATCTTGCCAGTGTTTCACATCTTTACCATTTTTATTTTGATCTCCGAAATTCGGATAACAAAATATTCTCTACGGTTGGGCACAAAAATAAAAAAGCGTTTTAAAACTTTTTATTACTTTTATTATTTTCTATATTTTAAATTTTATTTTATTTCTTATAAAATCTCTTTTCTTCTTGTTGTTATTATTATTATTATTGTTGTTGTTGTTGCTGGTATTAGTAGTAGTAGTACTATGGAATTTTGTAATCACCTTTTCCAATTCCTTACTTAGTGGTACTTCTCGTTCCGAATAATAAAAAAATTAAGCATTTAACTCAGAAGTTAATTCTGAAAATATTATTACACATTATCGTAGGGAACATACAATTGCAGAGAATTTCCGATATCTATCACATAAATGAATTGATTACAAAATTCTATCTCAAAAAGCTTGTTACAAATTAAATGAAAGTATGTGAAATCACTATGTTGTCTATAATTGCAATGTAAAGGAACAATAGTGAATGAAACAATTTATTGCGAATACGAGTTACACATTAAACAACAATTACAATACATTAAATTATTCTCAAACACTATGCATATATTCCTTTATTTCTCAAATAAAATAATTTATTTTGATGTAAATAATACTCCATGTAATAACTTTTATTCATAATACTGGAATCATGGGACAATAAATTAAAATGAAAACCTATGAAAACGAATTCAATTAAGAGCTGATATGTGATATTTAACCATTTATTTCTGCTTACAAAAATTAATTTTTCAGGTATTTTTAAAATTATGTTTGTTATTGTCAAGAGAATAATGAATTAAATTAATTAATCATCATTACATATACGAAATTATATTAAATTAAATAATATGTATATCACAAAAATAAACATGTATTATAAACATTTTTTCATGATAGGAACCGATAAAAATTATTTACGTATAATCATTTTTCACTGTAAACATAATTAAATTAGAGAATACAATTCAATTAGAAAGAAAAATACATATTTAAAAATCTTCGCGAAAAATTTAATTATTTGATATCTTTCGGGAAATAATTAGTTATTTAAAATTTCGATTTCATGGTTATATTTAATTAAAATATAATGTAAACAGGCATATTAATCTTGTCCCAATGTTTGCTGAAGAGCCTCAATTTTTTATAAAACATTAATTTTTAATTAATAAGACGACGCTTCAGTTATTATGAGTTAAGAAAAAAAAGTTATCCAATGACTAAATAGCCCCAAGAGTTCCTTTAATTACATCATTTACGTAAATGGATAAAAATTTGTCTTTAATCAGCGTCCAAACTAAGTGTAATATCCAAAAAAACCACTTATACAGGTTATGCATAACTAACGAGGAAATTTTCTTATTCTTCATTTCAGTTCTGTCTTGAAGTCATATATAAGATATAATGAACAAGATCAAATATTTAAACTAAATTACTAGCTGGACATTGAACTACATTGTGCTTTCATGGAACACTTCAAAGTCCTAGGATTCATTTAAATTTCTTCAAATGCAATTTTCTTTAAATTATAAAACTCAAGTGCTTATAAACCCAGATAGCACATACGTTTGCAGCAAGTTTTATTTTTACTTAATATTACCTTGTCAAGGCAAATTTGACGCATGAAGCTTGAAGCGAACTTGTGGCAAACTAACAATGCAGAATCGCCACCCTCACTTGCAAAACGAGTTTGCCACAAGTTCGCCGTGACAACTAGAGCCACTCCTCCTTGCAATGCAAGCTTACTGTGAGTTTGCAAAACAAGCTTGAGGCAAAGATGATAGCACAAAGAGGTAATTATCTTTGTCTCTGTTTTTAAAAAACATCCCATTTTTAATAGCATCTCCTAGACCGACCTTCTTTTTATTAATTCAATAAATCAATGATAATTTGTGAAAAAACTAACTTTTTTATAAAAAATAATTTTGAAACTGTTAGATTGCAAAAATTGCATCTACATCATTTTTCGGTTTTATCAGTATTTTTAATTATTTAAATCTTCGCCACCAATGTTTCTTTCATCTCGTGTGGCATTTCTGGGAACTTTTGAAATTCAAACGGTAATTTTTAGCAGTTTCATTAAATATCTAAATTTTTCTTAATTATTTACTTTGTATTCGATTTAAATATTAATTGTCTTAACTTTTGATGTCTTTTCCATTAATGTATCAACTTTATTAATTTATAAATCAAAATTTTTCAACGGGACTATATACTCGCCATCTTGGTTCGCGTAGGAATTTTTGCGTTCATAGGCTTTAGCGTCTGACTGGAGGCGTTTTCCTTTGTGTGATTTTTTGAATTTTTGACGGATACAGACTTGCTCAAAGTGGTTGTACCTGCGTGGGGCCCCCGAGGGCCGTTTGGCCTCTCGGTGCTTACCTTTTGCAATTTTTTACGTTGTTCCAAAAAGAAAGAAATGCTTCATTTTTAGTATGATTTCTCCGTGTCAGTGTGCAAGATAAAAATTCGTTAATTTCTCAAGGACGCAATCGATTACACTCTGAACTGCTGCTGACTTGTTTCTGCACGTTTTGTAACTGTGTGTTTCGTATGCGTGCTTTACAGAAAAAGATTTGCCAAAGTAAATGAGAATGTTGTGCCATTTTTAAAAAAATAAAAAGCAACAACTAAATTCCTGTGTATAAGTTCTGCCACCGTGTTACGCTTCTAAGTTTGTGTGTGTGGTTTTCGTCCTTTCAATTTTCTGTTGTTAAGAACGAGTGTGAAAGTATAGAATACAAAGTATGTGTGTAGGAATGTGTTATCAAGTCCACAGTAATTCTGGGAAAACTTGGTTTTCCATGATAAATTGACTGCAAGTGATGAGGCTATACCTTGAGGTGTGTTACTTCAACTGATTCAAGAAATTTTTCTTCTATGTCAACGAACTTGATGAGCACATAACGAATAATTTCCGTACCTACCAAGTCACATGTTTGCAAGTCTGGTTTAACTCTCATGCAGTACAAAAATGATTCATAATGGCCATTGTGAAAGGGTAATTTTTTACATTCGCGAATTTGTTTAAGATTTTGCTAAAAATATATACACATATATATGTAATCTGTTTTATCATTTTTTGATTGCATAATGTCTTTTGGGTTGTGAATAAACTTAAAATGTTTTTCTTAACTTAAAATGTTGTTGGCAGTAAGTTCATAAATTTGAAAATTGTTAAATAAAAAGGATTTAAATTCAATATTCTCGTTTTTATTGAATCTATTTTGTTACCACGCAGTGTACTAAATGTTTTCAGATTATTTAATTTAGCGGCCAAGTTTTTTCAGGTCTGCAAAGGTAGGTGATTTATAAGAGTGTAACTAGAATTGCATATTATTGAGTTTTATATTTCAACACCCAGTATTGATTTGATAATTGATATATATATATATATTAATCTAAATTTTAACTTTGAGCACCTATCTTGCATTAACGTTTCATAATTATCTTACCCCCAACAAATATAAACATTTTCCATCTTTTCACTAAATATAGAACTCGCACTTTAAAGAAAACTGTATCACCTTTTTCTAAATGTTGAAATTTTAACGTTTATAAAAAAAAAATTAAACCTAAAAAACAGTCAATGTTTGTTGAAAAATAATAACTTACATTTTGTCCTATTTTAAAAGTAATTACTTTTGAAACCTAATTTGATAATTTATTCTACTAGCAAAACGTAGTTATTAGTGAAAATCGCTCTCTCTTTGATTTCAAATCATGTTCTCAACACAAAATTCATGAAATCGAGAAAAATAGTTTAAAATAAATCGTATGCGCGATGTATTAGCACAATCTATCTTCTCCTCTCGCAGTCTGGCTGGCTGAGTGGGTTAGAGCGTCATGCTAGCAAGCGCTAGGTCGCGAGTTCTAATCCGAGGTTTTTTCGTGCTCTGTTTTTGCTATGTTTGCAATGAGTTTGACGTGGAAAGCTTGCTGCAAATTCGTCGCGTGGTGACTTCGAAGCTTTCGTTAACTTGCTGCAAGCTTGTTTCAAGCTTGCACTCTTGTCGTGCCAACCTTGCTGCAAGCTTGCATATTTGCAGTGCAAGCTTGCTGCAACTTTGCTTCAAACTAAAATTGCTATCTGGGAATGAAAATTAAGTTTTTTTGTAATCTTTTATTTCTTGATATTTCTAACCTCTCTTTCTAAGTTTAATAAGAAAACTTTATTTATTTTAACCCTCTCACACCGAGCGAGGCGGTCCAAGGCTGTCTAAAAACTTCCCTTTAACAGTGACGAAGGCTGGTTTGAGGCGGTTGGCTTCTTTTGAGGGGAGGTGAGCTTCTGATATTTGTTAGGAGATAAGCGCGGCAGGGGGCCAATTTTCCACACCAAGCAAAGCCCATTTCTCTGTACCTTGAGGGAAGGTTATAGCAGGGGGTGAGTGGTGGAGTAAATGTCCACCCAGGTTGGAAGATTCCAATTCATATTGCTTCCTCCCCAAAACTGCCGGTTTTAAAGGGGCAAGAAGAAAAAGCCGCCTCGCGCTTATAATCAAAGAAATAGTCCTCCCTGCCGTAATATCAGGGTGAAACTGAATGCCAGCTTGCAATAACTCGAATACTGAGGCCGGAGTCCTATTGGCCATCACAGGCTAAAGATGACTCCCATGGAGGAGGTACGTACTATCACTGGAGGAAGGAATCCTCCCACCCCATTGCTGTACTCACGTCCAGGGCCGAGAACCCGCTTGATTTTCAGGTTGCTTCTCATACACGTACTCGTGGTGCCCGCTGGTGGGAGCTATTTTAAGGTAAGTTTTTACTTCATTAATAAACAGCTAAGGCTTAGCTAAAAATTAAAATTTTATGTAAGTTTGCCATAATGTAGTTAGACAATAAAAGTAAATGTATTGCCTCAATTCTATATAACGTAGTTACATATTTAATAGGTGGTTCAATATTTTTTCGCATAATGTGGATTTTAGGTTAAAACTTGACTAACGCAATATGTTGGTTCCGTTTCTCAATGAGAGCTGCAGAACATGTAGTTTATATGTTTATAAATCTATAAAATGATTATCAAATTTAGTTTTTCAAACAGAAATATTAATTATATGCCTATATTTTAAGAATTATATGTTTATTTTTTACAGGACTGACTTTTTAATCTTTTACCCATTCTATGTACAGTTTTGTCTCATCTATTAAAATCAAAGTGATTCTTCGTGGTTTAAGTCGCCTGCGTTGTTTATACTATAATTATTATTAGTTGGAGGAGAAGATATGCTTTTAAGTATGTTTTGTACTTTAAAATTATGTATACATGTACAATAAAATAAATTACCACACAAAGCAGATTCTATCTATTCATTCTAGTCGTTTGTTAATTTGATTCAGATCAGTTAATTCTTCAGGCTGTAAATCCTTTGTATGCTGTCAAAAGTATAAGTCAAAAAACATAATTTGTTGAAAAATGCAATTGAATGTTCTCGGTGATTAGAAAATCAAGGTTTGATTATTGCCTCCTATAACAGCATTTTCCTCTTATTTGTAATCTTTAATTTGACCGTAAAATGACAATATTTTTCTTTGTTCTGAGGTTTGGAAGGAAAGCGAATGTTTTGACTTGGTCGTCAAGGTATTTTGAATCGACCTATTTATTTTTTTCGTCATCAGAAGAGGAACATACTAGTAAATGAAGTTCCTAGTTAGTATTATGAAGCAGTTATCCACCACTAAACGAGCCGAAATTTCGATAGTCGTATTTATAGATAATCTATCATTTTCTACCCGCTTTCAAATAAAAATGACCACATTTAGTTAGTCATCTGGAATGTTTGAAATGTTTTTATAGTAGTTATATTAATATGCGCGATATTTTCTGTTACTGAGATAATATTTTCCAAGAACTTCAGCACATCGACTCATCTTCCTTATCTTTTGACTTGGTCTTTATATCAGTTATCGACGATTTATTTGCCTGAATGATGGCGGAAAATTTCATTTTACAGATTTCATCTAATATGTAGAGATATTTGGAGACAGTCATGAAATTAAGAAAGAATTCTAAAGCGTGGATTTAGAGATATTACTAATTTTGAAAACCATTGCAGTAAAAATGTCTATCATTTTTCCGAAATTAACTATTCTAAGTAGTATTTTGAGAAAAAATTACAGTCGACATATTATTCCTTAATAGGCATCTTTTGGTTTAAACGCAAGGAACACAAATATATTTTTTGTCAACAAACTTAGTTTCTGCTATAGATGTAGTCTTGCGCTTTATAGGCAATTATTTATGATCCATGAAAGTTGCCTAGAAATCCATATGTTAACAGCTTTTTTGCTGGTTTTCATATTGAAAGAAAACAATTATTATTACGCTTTAGTCAAAATTTGAAGGTGGCTTTTTATATGGATACTTTAACCACTTGGTTGCTTCGATTAAGAGCCTTGTTTTGAATGATGAGAAATATACTAGCATACTTTGTTTGCTTCGAAAGTTGAAGGATGAATTTGGAAGAAACTACCTTCAAATTCTGCAGCTTAACTGTAATTTTAATCATTATAAGGTTTGTAAGGAAAGTGGCTTGACCCCTTGGAAAGGTCTCGGTTTCTGAACCAGAGCTCACGGGTTCGACACATAATTCCATATAAATGCCTATTGCGTACTAAATCCTTCAAGAGTCAAACGTCCTCCTTCCTGTTAGTTGTGAATGAGGAACCGGAGCTCACGGGTTCGACACAAGATTCCATATAAGTGCCTATTGAGTACTAAATCTGTCGAGAGTCAAACGTTCTTCTTCCTGTTAGTTGTGAATGAGGAACCAGAGCTTACGGATTCGACACGTGATTCCATGTAAGTGCCTATTGAGTACTAAATCTGTCTAGAGTCAGACATTATCCTTCCTGTTAGTGAAATGTTGTGAATGAGGACGGTTGTTCGGTTTTTGTTATTTAACCACGGTTCAAAATTACGAGCTGAAAATTTAAAAAATCATACTGATAAGCTGTTAGAGATAGCTCAATAAAGTGCAGTTAAGTTGTTTTTATTGTTACCCGACCATTGTTGAAATCTTAAGAGATACTGCAAGATTTCTACATCTTTTAATTTATCGCCAATAATCTAATTTCGATTGAATTGCAATCATGTCCATTAAAACCAATTTTAGAGCTATTAAGCGCTGAGACCTAAATCTGCTGATATTCCAGTTCACTGGAATTTTGAGCGAAACTTAGTCAACCATAATTTCCTTTAATGAACTTAAATCTTGTGCTAGGAAATATCTCATTTATAAGCCTTGTCCGCAACTATTGTCGGATAAGTTTGTTTGGGGCAAATATTGATTGCAGGATGAACGTTTTAAACACTCGGTGTCACTTCAGCCTTTTCCGGCTTCAAAACAATTGTTTATTGTCGAGATAATTATTTCATTAAAGATGGTTCGTATATGCGTGAAGAACAATACCAATTTGTGTAAATAGTCCCACAATTTATAACATTTTGGTAAATAATAGCAATTTTAGTTATGTATTGAAATATGCGATGCAATTTTGTGTTTAATATCAATTTGCTTGATCTCATAAAAGATTTTTTTGTATTTTATGTGTTCTTTCAAATGAAGATAATATTAAAGAGTGTTAGTCAAATTATTTATACCAGTATAAGTTGATCAATTTATTTACCATATTTATTACCCATATTTTCGACTTTTCATTATAATATGTATATATACGTAATTAAATATAAAGAAAAATAATAAAAACCGTTTTCAGATCTAAAGATATTTAGTTGTCATTTCTGTCTTGATTTCCTTTCTATAAGTTATGTTTTAAAAGGCGAATATCACATAAATCATTCTTCTTGAAACAAGAAAAAAAGTTTAAAAAATAAATAAACAAAACAAAACAAAAACAAAATGAAACAAAATCTAAAATAATAAAAATAAAACAAAATATAAAATAATAAAAATAAAACAAAATCTTTTATTCCATAATATCAAATCTGTTTTTTTTACTTCTTCCGCCAATTCCTTTGAAATCTAAGCATAATTTCATTTAGAAAGACTTACTGATGAAAATTTTAACTCTAATAATCTTTGTCTTTGATTGATGAGATGTGTTTGTGTTTTTTTTTATCGATCAATGGAAAATAGTATATCAGTATTTTATTCAGATAATAGTTAATTATTTAAATTCAATCTTCGTATAAACATTTCTGGATGTAAGAATTCAATTGGGTAAAAAATAACTTTTATTAACCAAGACTTTCACAAACATTCCTTTTAAACTGCTATATAAAGCCAAAAAAAGAATAGTTACAATTGAGTTAATGAGACACTACAGAGAAACTAGAGATTTAGCAAACACTCGCGTCAATTTATTAACCCTAAGTACTCTTCAGCATTCTGATAAATCGATTAGCATCGCCTAACTTTTTTTGCCGATGCTCTCAGCGTCTATTTAATGTTGTCAGAGGAAATGGGTTGCACAGAAACAAGAGGGCGATATAAAGGAAGAAAACGATAGCTGAAATGATAAATTGTCCCTTCAAAAGAAACAGAAAGCTGGATTATTCATCAAACATCACTTTCTCTGTCAATTTCTTTTCAGGCGAGATGAAATATCGCTGAAAGGCAGTCTTGAAACTTGAAGTTGCCGAAAACTCATCGGCTTGGCCTAAGTATTTCGGCTTTCATTGTTATTGAATCACTTGACTGGAAATTAGGCAAGTTTAGAATTTCAATAAAATGCCAAATTTTGATTTGTTTCAACTTTTTTGTTTATTCTATTCGTTAGATTAATATCACAATTTGAAATTTGTTGTGAGTAAAGAGATATCAAAACCGAGACTCGAAACGGGAATTCGAGGAAGTGTAAAAAAACCTGAATCATCATTTCTATCTCTAAATATCAACAACACAATATTTTTTCGCTTAACCCTTTGTTAGACTCGGGTATTATATGCCTCATATTACGAAGGCCAATCTCCGTCTCTTTTTATAAGCTTTTATTCAACTTGAGTGCCATGCCCACAAATCTTGAGATCGATTTCTTACCCTATTCCAATCGAGCTACAGCTTTGAAATATAGCACAGTGGTGGGTTTCCGGAGACAATACAATATTAAGAAAAACATATTCTATACATATTTGAAACCTAACCAAATGATATTAAAATTGTAGCCCTATATTTGGGCGATAAAGTTTGGAAGGTTAAAAGGAACCTCACGTTACGTAGGGTTGTGACAACACCACTAGACGACACACAATAGAAGGGGACGCGGCTTGTGAATCATCCCCATTTCGTAGCGGCTTGAGGGTCGAAGGTCAGATCGAGGAAGTGCGTCTTGTTCCGTCTCTCGGTCTGTGTCGCACTTTTTCAAATTCATAATAGGTAATTGTTATGGTGTGACTAAAAAATATTATGTTGGGCCCATCCCTATACCTGAAAAGAAATACATAAAAAATGGCACTGTGATCGAGTAAATGATTAGTATACCAAAGGCAAGAGCACACGATTGAGTTAGACAAGAAAAACACTATTTATTAACAATTCAGCACGACATTACTGTAGAACAAACATTCGACATCTCAAAATCTGTAAAAATCATTAAAACACGTGTATGCAAAATGTGTATATTTACTATAAAAATGCGATATTTGTGGAAAAAAATATTATTTTATCTGTAATAGTTACTATAAGAATGTGCAACATATTGAGGAAAAGGAAGCTTCAACTGCAGTTGAGAAAAAAGTCTTACCAAAGCATGCTTAACATCAGAATGAGGAAACGAAGCTTGAAAAACTATTCACAAAAACCGAGATCTCCATAATGCTACACTTTAGTATAAACACCTGTGATGAAGAATCCTCTGGGACAATATGTCCTTAAAAGCACATGGCAAATCGCTTCAATCGATCTTACGAAAACTTGGATCGTACACTAAGTAGCAACTCGTAAAAGCAGGAATAAAAAAAAAGGAAGGCGACATCACTCCAAACCCATTCTTCACCTCTCCATCACATCTAGCCGAACGAACCCGGAGAAGCACGTGTGTTCCACCTGTTGCCATTCATGCTCTTCTTAACAGAAACCTGTTCTACGCAAGTCCAACTAGAACATTAGTCTGTGCACTTTCGGTCCAACTATAACATTCCTGTGAACCTTCAGTCCAACTATAATGCAGTCCTGTTCACAGTAATATCCGTAATGAATATTTAATATGTGTCTTCTATTGGAAAATTCGGTAATTGAATTTGGTTTACTATGCCTAACATGTCGTGTGTATTCGTGTCAGCCGTCACTAAAAAGTAGAAAATAAAATAAATAAATGAAAAATATTTAAGTTATAAGCTTCTATTCATGCGAAAAAATGAACGCAAAAGTTGAAATAAGTTTTATGATTACAATAAATTGCGTGGTTCAAATAAAAGCGTGGGCGCATTTACCTTTTAGGAATATTCCATTTGTTCAAGGAAATATACACAAAAGATAAGGTGCCATATAAGGCGCCCACGCTTTTATTCGAACCATGCATTTTATTGTAATAAGAAAAATAATTTTCAACTTTTGAGTTCATTAGTTCATTTTTTCTCATGAATAAAAGCTTATACCTTAAATTTTGTTTTTATTTATTTTATTCTGTCTATATATGTAAAGCAGCGTGTGTGCGTATGTTCTTTATAAAAATCTACAGTTTTTGTCCCATCGTAATGAAAATTGGCCCGTGTGCTATTCAGAACAAAAATAAGATCACGGTTAAATTTTAAAACCCCTAAAGTTGATTGAAAGTTCAGTTAATTACAAATTAAGAGAGAGTTTGAAGATTTTCCATGATATCATCCGGAAATATTATCTCATAAATACTATTTTTACTCCATCTTAAAGTTCTAAACGCAAGCTTTTCAGTGAAACAAATTTCATTGCGGTGCAATCATTTCACTATTTTTTATAATTTTTTAAACTTAATTACATACATAATTATACAGACAATAAGCATATCATGAACAAGAATACAGACGAAAAGCTTTTGCAAGATCACATTAACAGAATTCTGGAAGAACACTAAAATAATGTGTTAAACTAGGCGTATGACAGACGTTTAACGGTTTATACCAGGAACAGCTATTTATTTGGTTCAGTTAACACATTTTAATGGGAATTATTTTTACTTTTCGAAGACTGAAAATACATCACTGTTCTCATATTTTCCTGTCTCCTTCGACCTTTAGATACTAAAAAGACCGACAACGCCTAATTTTCGGCTCATATCTTATAATCCTTAAATTTTAAACATACATCTCTAATTTATATATATTAATTGTTATTAATAAAAACAAATTACATATTATTTCATTTCCAGGATGTTGTGAAAGAATTACCGATATTTCTTGTAAATCTTTCTCATATTAAAGACTGTACTTTGATGAGGCCTTTGTGAAAATAACAAAAAGTGTAGTGGCATTGTAATATGTAAACAAAAAATAAATTAAATAACTTGATATTTTGCGCAGGAGTCAAACATAAAAATTCTGGTTTCAGGCCTTTGACTAGGGTTGTTTGTGGCCATAACTTCATTGGTCCCTACTCTTCGAAGGATTATAAAGATACGTAAAAGGGTAATTTTTTTCAATTTATTTTAAGGAGGAACACTAAACATGTTCGATCTTAACGAAGGGTTGCATGTGGCCCAAATACTGCCCATTCAGATTCTCTCTTTTTATTCTCTAAGACGCATCAAAAAAATTCACTGCTTTTATTTTTCTCGTGAAAACAATGTTAATGATCGTATAACCCAGGGGTCGGCAACCTGCGGCTCGCGAGCCGCATGTGGCTCTTTTGATGTAAAGTTGCGGATCTCCAGTCAAAAACCTTACAAAAAAAAGAAAAAATATTTTTAAGTACCTGATTTCTCAATAGCTCCTATTTTCATAATCGTTAATTACAAATCGCTACGCTTAACACGCTTAATGAGATAAATTTGAACTATTGTTTTGTTCTTAGAGATGACACTCCGTGACCATGTTTATCTTTCAGCCAATTGCATTCCATTTCCGTCTCACCCAAACAGCCACCGTCTAGAGTCTAGACAACACGTCTAGACTCTAGACGTGTTGTCTAGTCTAGATCAGTCAGTCATCCTCGGATAGCGCGGTCGACGTCACGTTGCATGTGTGTTAATTTAATCGCTTGCGGTTTTTGCGTGTCTATTCGCTTGTTGTTTCAAGAAGAATACGATTTAGAAGCGAATTATCTTCTCAAAGGTATGTACGCGTATAATATAATAAAATCAGTAACAGAATTGGATTACATATCCGAGGATCGTGTTAACGAAGTAATAATGGTAAATAAATTTTTAGATAGTTAAGTAAAATTTTAAAAAATCATTTTTTCAGCTCCGCCGCCAACATGGCATCTGGTAAAAAAAGAGAAGAACTGAAGAAGAAAACCGAGAATTCAATCAAGATTGGACGGAGTCGTTTGCATTCATATGCAACACAGATGGCCTTCCGACTTGTCTCATTTGCCACGAAAAACTCGCACACAATAAGAAGTCAAATTTGGAGAGACACTTCACTACAAAACATACCCAGTTTGCTGGCAAATATCCAACCGGTGACGCACGAAAAAAGGCTGTTGAAGAGCTCCAAAAAACAACAACAGTCAAGTTCCATGCTAAGTAACTGGGCGCAATCTTCCAATAATGTAAATCTGGCAAGCTTTGCAGTATCATTAGAAATTGCAAAAAGAGGAAAACCATTCACAGATGGTGAGTACGTCAATGTTTCGTGATTTTAAAAACAAAGCAGAAATCACGAAAAAAATCAAAGATTTGCCATTATCTGCTAAAACAGTGCAAGATAGAACTGCTAAAATGTCTTCAAATGTAACACATATGCAAGTGGAAGACATTCAACTGGCTTCTGCCTTATCACTTGTTATAAATGAGTCTTGCGACATAAAAGACACAGCATAAGTTAACCTTTTCGTCATGTATATGTCGTCCCAAGGTCCAAAAGAAGAACTGCTAGGATTGCTACCGCTCTCAGGGCAAACTCGTAGAGAAGATATAGCAAATGCTGTGCAAAAATGCTTGGAAGACAATGGAATCGATATAAATAAAATCGTTTCTATAGCAACTGATGGATCCAGAAGTATGACAGGAATACATAGAGGGGTAACATCAATTCTTCAGAAAAAAATAAACCAGGAAATTCTTACGTTTCACTGCATAATTCATCAAGAAGCGCTTTGTGCCCAAACATTTCCGGCCAAAATAGTTGAGGACATGAACTTGGTAATTAAGATTATTAACAGCATCTTGGCAAAAGCAATCTACCATCGCCAGTTTAAAGATTTCCTTGAAGAAATTGATAGATAGTTTTCTGACCTACTTCTGCACAATAAAGTG
>BGPR01002833.1:0-159187 GCA_013235015.1 Araneus ventricosus | reverse complement strand
TCAATTCAATTATATTACTGGATATTAGGCATCTCTAATCGCTAATCTTCAGATAACATATGATCAAAACAAACTCAAGAAAAGAATCACCGTCTTATCAAGGATTATTCTCACTAATTCTACTAATTCAGATCATATAGAAATACATAATTAGTCAATTTTAACAGTTCGTATCTCTGAACATTTAATGTAAATAGAAAAATAACGATCCACTATTTAAAAGACTTATAATCTGAGAATACCAGATTGGGTCAATACTGGATCTGCCTATATCATATATCTCGTATACTCTATCAGGCAGTGAAACAATTATAAAATCAATCATGACAGAAAGAAAAATCATAACCAGTCGGATGAAATTGAAACTCTTTTTGAACTCCTGACTCCTGGAATTCCTAAACATAACATTTTACGTCGTATGATCTTTTAGTCCTCTCAAAATAGCGATTTCTTACTACAGGAACAATTAGAGAAAAATAAGGCAATAAATACCTAATAAATGCGGCTATTTGATGGATTGGCAGTAAAGTTCTCATTGATCTGTGATTTGAGCGATAAAGAGGAAGCACAAAATGTAAGAAAGAAAGAGTAGACATACAAATTCTGTCTTGGAACACAATTTATATGGTGTAGATTTGTTGGGCAATCTCATAAAAACATATTTTTCATCCATGCAAGAAAAAGTGGTATTGACCATTATTAAAAAATGCATTTGAGGCATCACTGGTTGCACTGGTTTAGAAACATTAAAAACGTTTCCTCCAGAACAAGTTGTAGAACTTCTCGAATTTCTTCGACATTTTACAATAACTTACCTGGGATTGTGTGTACCTCGCAATATTGAAAGAATGAGTTTGGGCATTCGAGAAAAAAACCAGATTACTCCAAATTCCAAAGTGAACCCTTTCTAGTAAATGGAAAACAATGCCAATGACAGCTTAAAAACTGTACAAAAAAACCCTTAACTATTGGCCAAAAATGTAATTGAATTGATCTGCTTTGAATGTTTACTACCATTTCACGTAAACCAAGATGCTTGACTGCAAAGCATGTAGTAGTGAATTGTACCATCGTCCTATATATATAGGATAGCTTGCAAAAAGACAACCGATAAAGTTTTCTTAAGTTTTTTAACTCTATACTTTTGCTTGATGTCTCATTAGTCTGTGATAGAATTTTTTTGGAAAAATATTAATTTTTTCTTAATGTGGTAAAATATGGGTTAAGGTGATAGTAAAATGGTTTTTGTGCTACAATATGATCCAAAGTTATTGCGGAAAAACGTTAAAATTTAAGGTAATTTTAATTAATTAAAATTATAATTACTATTTTTAAAAATACTTTCATAGTGAGCATCTACTAATCAAAAAGCAACCAGCTGCCATTTTACAAATTTCTAAGCCTCATGGTTTGGAAGATTTCGTGATGAGTTTGTGAATGAGTGAGTCCTGGTATTTGCCTTTTATATATATATAGATGAATAATACATTCAGTTGTGTTGAACCCATTCATTAATTTTTTATTATATTTGGAAGGGACTTTGTGTGAAAAACAGAACTTTTATCTACAGTCATAGCTACGTTCGGAAACACTTTTACCCATTGTAAACACAGAGTGTTTCAAAAAATTGTAGATAAAATTTAACAATTCAGGCATATAAATACGAATCAAATATTCCATAAGAAAGTAGGTGCAAAACGTCATCTGGAGGCCGCAGATGGCGTTTCGAATAATACATAATACAAGGGTGACGAATACTAAGAACTCATTTCATTATTTTTAAAATCCCAAATATTTTTAAATCTCAAAAAATAAGTTTGTTTCAAATGGAGAATTTCCAAACAGAAGCCTAATAATCGTTGCACATCTATTAAGTAGACCGGCTTCGTGGCGGAAAATCTCTGGAAAGCCTGTTATTTTTCTAAAACGCCTAGGAATGTTCTCCCAGGCTTTCGAGAATCAACCAAACCTGCTTCATAAATACAGTGAAAGCTTTCGATAGAATTTATAAATAACCTTTGTTTTTCTTGAAATAGTGGTGCTAAGATTTTAAAAAATAATAAACATTACTAAATACATTTCGATGCATTTTGTATCTTGGGACTTTATTCCTCAATAAAATGTAGTGTATTTTAAAATTAGTTGTGGTGTATTTGGCAGCAAACTTTTTGAGGTATCTGGCATCGAACGTTATATAAATATTCGTAGTGTACGAATTCCTCCTATCGCCATGATCCTATCTCCATCTTGTTTATCGTCGGCTGTTCTAGATCTGGTAATAATAATAGTCGATTGAAATTTTTCTCTAATTTAATTAAGTTGATAATGCTAACGTTAATAAAGTTATGTTGTTATAAATAACTAATGCTTCATTCCTTAAAACATCATATATGTTGTAATAATTCTTCATTCCTATTTCGCTCAATGAACTCTGTTTTTAAACTATTTGTCTTTAAGTAGTTCGAAAATAGCTTAATAGTGAAATCAGTTTTTAAGAATAGCTTCATGACAGATTCTTGCAATGACAGAAATGATGACACGGCATTTAAAAAAATTCCATTTATATGTTAAAAAATGCATAGTATCCATTTTATTAAAAGAACGTGATGCAAACAGTACTCTAAAGTTTTTATCTTGTGACTTAATTCAGGAGTAATATTTTTTTAAACAATTACTTTTCACTTTTTTACTATTCTAATTTTTAATCGCGCACTATTAAGTTGTTTTAAAAGTTCTAAAAACCTATGTTTTGACCTACTTCAAAAGAGCGATTTATTTTCTCAATGTGATCATGAAACGAAAGTGATATTTCCGAAAGTTTCGCTTGAATGAAAAGAAAATTAGTCTTTAATAGATAAAGGGGCCTTGCGAGGAGTATTTTAATCAGCTGTTTTAATGACATTCCAGACACAAAATGCTATCTTAAAAAATTTTAAGAAAGATAGGTTTGAGATTTGTTCTGCTGGAAGAGGGGTTAGTTTTTACCCAAGTGTTTGACTGTAGTATTTCTTACGTATATTATTTCTTCTTCCTAAAAGTTGTACGATGGGACATTACTATTTTATCTTATTATTCCCATGTTAAATATATAATGATTATGAAATAATTTTTACTTTTGAAAACAAATTTCGAATTAGGTCTCATTAAACAAAACACGTTCACTGAGTGTTTTATTAAACTAATTTAACTAAGTTTGGAAGTGAAAATATTTTCGATTTTCAAATTCCAATTGGTTTTTCCTGAGATTCGTAACAGAATAAATGAAATTAATAAAGCAGTCCCTAGACACGAATGAAACGGTTCTCTCTAATTATAAATGCTGTTTGTTTTCCTCATCATTCAGTCTCAATTGGGAACTATTTCTCAAAACTAAAGAGATAGATTTGCATGGGTAATAGTTTTTTGTCAAATTTTTTCAATATACTTTTTTTCCAGTAATTTCTTAAAACTTTTTCTAAGCGATTTTAAAAACGGCTCATATTACGAAGAGATATATACTACAGAATGCTTGGTGCATATTTTCTATATTTTGAATTAATATGAGTACTTGGTCATTTTTTATTATATTTTTTATAACACTTATTATAATTTTGCATGTATCATAAAACAATGTTTTCATTCTCTAAGGAAGAGCCATTTGTTCACCCGTTAATTACCAAACGTGTGTTTTGACTAAAGAAACGCCAACGCTTTTATAAAAAAAACAACCTCCGAGAAGAATTTCTCCCATTCAATGATCTTTTTATTGTCTCAGGATATTATCATCTTGAATTTACAAAGAGAATTTATTGGGACGTTTCAATCTTTCATTTTATGTTAGTATTTCTTACGAAGTGTTCTTCGTAAATGTTGCGTAATAGATTTTTGAAATGGTGGCCTTTCAACATATGATTTTCGTAGTTGATCCATGAAATATTTAATCTATCTTACATTTTCATATATGTTCAAAGGCATTTGACTATCTTGTATGAGGAGTATAGAAGGAGAATTATTGCAATTGTCAGGAATTCGACTTCTAAATTTTGATTGATATACAAGTTGCAGGTTTTCCTGAGTCCGAAGAACATTTTCTGGTGGATTTTGGTTTTATTGGTTTTATTTTTGGCACAAGATCCATTATCCTGACTATACTGCAAGTGATAAAATTTTAAAACTGTATGAGGGTAAAGGCACAGTATTATCAACGATAATATGCGTTATAATACCAAATGAAAAGAAAATGCTACTTTTTCGAAATATATTATGCCTCCAATAAGTGCATCGCTTTATAGTGGAAACATAAAATTTAATTTAACTTCAAAACAATCGCTAGGAAAAAGCTGAAATTTTCCATGTGCTTATAAAGTAGCTTTCTTTATAGATTTCTGGTAAAATTTGTGAATTTTTCTATTCATGAAATTTTTAGTCATCAAATTTTTAATTATCATTTTTTACAATTTATTTTGCTCGTTATGCAAATTACACGTTATGGGAGGTGATCGTTAAGCGAGATTCCAATTTACTTTACTTTACGACACACCCCTTACTCCGGAGATAGATATCTCCGGTTTGCAGTTTGGGTGGGTGTGCGTAGTAGGAGCTTTATTTATTCCAACAAAAAATGAAAGAAAAAAAATTACATGGAACGATTTTACAGTAGCATCCTCCTGACAAACCTTTAGGCTGTTATACAGTTTACTTTAAAATATTTACATTTTTGTATTAATTGGTTGTTTATGTTATGTATCTTGCCTTTTGCAGACCTAATAAAATACATTGAAACTCGTAAGTAGTAGTAAACTCGTAGTGAGTTTTAACTCGTGAATTCAAGGACGATTCGGATCTTGTTTGTCTTGTTGGGGAGGGAAACTGTTCCTGAGTCCGAGGCAGAGTCATAATTCGTAACATTGTTCCGATCACGTTGGAATTTAATAAGGTTTTTATGTTCTGTTAGAAATGACAGAAATATGCTGATTTTTATCTTTTATAATTTATTGCCTAGAAGATTTTCCGCCTAATAGATGCTAAATCTTCTTTTGGTTTTGTCAAGGGGGTACGAATATGTTAGGTGACGAGACGTCGCAAAATGGAAGGGCGTATCTATTTCCCCACAGACACATAGTTCTGAGTTATGGAGTTCAAATCTTTTTAAGTAATTTGGAAATGGTCCATGCCCTGTTGCAAATAATATCTGTCCTCTTGACCAAGGTGCTGGGTTTGTTGGGACCTTCGGAAGGATGTTGAATACTAGTCTGGCAGTTTCACCAGTGGTTCATTCATGTTACCATTTATTGATTGCGATTCCACTGTAGCTCCAAATACTTTGATAACAAGTAAATAGAGTTAGAAGATATTTTCAATAGTTTTTAAATCTCTGACTTTAATTTAATAAACATTTCCTTAAGCATCTATTAAATGAATATTGAAGAGAAAGTATTTATATAGCTTCATGACGGAATGGCCCCAAAAAGATTTTAACAAGAGATTAATCAGGCAGGAAAGCTATTTGATGTATTAAATTACTTTGAAGGGGAACCAAGCAGATTTAAACATAACAACAATGCTTGTATTGATAAAAACTTAATATATAGATTTAAAATAATCTTTGAAACCCTAACAAGCGATTATGAAATATATGTGATAAAATTCTATCTTATTGTGTAAAACTGTATACATTGTATCCATTACCACTAACCATTTATAAAATATTAGTGTACGGAAGACCAGCAATTTCACGTGCACTTTTACCTGCTGGTCAACTATAAAAAAGATGCAGCAGAAGCCAGAAATAAACATTTTCGTTTGCGTCGAACAAACTAGGCACGAAAATTTGCTAGAGAAAATAGTAATACCGATATTATTAATAGAATCTTATTGATGTCTGACCCTTTTTTGTCTTCTTTTAGACAAGTGAAAAAAGAAAATAGAAACCTTTTCCGAAAGAAACTCTAGAGATATTTCGACCCGGGCAAGCAGTGACAATTGAAAATATTGATATTATTTGTACTTTTAACCTTTAATCGGTAAAATGCCGATAATCTAAAACAAAGATTAACCGAACTCGGGTTACCCGAAACCAGGGTTATCCGAAATGCCTCTAAAGTTAAAATCGAGAAAACCCCTGCTGCTGGGAAATAATCGCGAAGATGAAACTTTTTTGAAACAATATCCCCACTATTTTTCTTTTAAGTCTCCCAAAGAAGGTGATCAAAATATCAATAAAAATTCAAACTCTGACTATAAACAAAGAGAATCAAAACATTAACATTAGAGATTCCTATTTTATTTGCTTATAATTTCAAAACGCAGGATCATTACATTTGGAATCGGAGCATAAATTTCGATTATGCATTGAAATGTTTTGACGGAAAAAGGTGCTGTTATTAGGACTTTTAATGTTAGCACAATTGTAAATAGGTAGACGACCCCTTAAAAATATTTTAAGATATTAAATCTTGTATAAGAGGTTATATCCTGAAAATTGGAACCTTTTGTATTAAAACGCGATGAACGATTGCAGAATAATACTGGGTGCTCCATTTTTTCTGCGAATGTACAACAGAGATTTAGAGGAATAAAAATTTACAATAGCAGAACAAGCCAGTTGCATAGAAAACAACATTTCAAGTAGTGTGTGGCACGGCAGCTACGATAATAGTAAGAAGCATGCAGTATCAATAACAAACCTTAAAATTACTTAAAGTAAGTGCTCAAAGGACTTGCTATTTGAAACGACACATGCTTTTTTTGATGTTATTCCTGAAACCGGGTTGTTGTGAAATTTTAATTTTGTATTCTATTCAAAGTTTTCCTACAATTCACTTCGTTTTCCTTTTCTTTGCCTTAATTCAATGCCAAAGAGCCTCCTGTAGCGAATCCTCACTCTATTTAGATTCCATTCTTCCCATATTCTACTTCTTTATTGACTTGCTTTTATAAGACTCGCCTATCTTTTAATTTTTCCGTATATTTTTGTAAAACCCTGTATATATTCACTCTATTTTCCAAAAGTGTTAAGTATAATTTGTAAAATGCAAAAATTGGAGTTAATGTGTATACAGTGCTTCAAAATCATTTGTGGAAAATCGTGGAACGTACAATCTTAGATACTCACTTTTTATTGTGAAAATTCGGACTTAAAGGCTTGTAGGGGACCCACAAGAAAGTGAAGAAGAGGAAAATTATTTGCCATGAACCCATTCCTCTGAACGCCTATAACAATTAACAACTTTCGTGAATGGCTTTGTTGGCTGTGCGGAATGCTTACATGCATTTTTATAAAAATAGCATGCTTATTTTGAAAGATATAAAATTATTGTTTTAATAATTCCTAAAATTTTCCACATTTTTTTTGCTTATAGCATGCAGATATTTTATCCAAAATGTATGAAAGGAAAATACGGAAAATTCTGGATATAGTCCAGAGAAGCTTTATATTAAAATTTAATCTTCAGCTTTCAGTATTCAAAGAGATATGAGCATTCCTAGTAACAAATTTTTGACTGCGTAAGTTCAAAACATGGTATAACTTTTCTTTCATATTCGAATATGCAAGTATACATAGAGCAGCTCATATAAAATTTCCTCTTGAATGCGTTAATGCAAGGAAAGAAATTGGCTTCGAACCCAGCAGAATTTCAGTTGCTGTCTAAAAGAGGCTAAATGTTGAGTGATTTCTCACAAATTGATATCTTTTCAACAAGAATTTTCCTATGGATATTTAGCATATTCTTACCCTTTCACAATGAAATATAACTATTCGAAGAATCACGGAGAAGCAATAGGCAAATATTTAATTTGTACCTAAATGTCGATGAAAAGACTTAGAGAGTCAAATGATTTCATATTGATCTCTTAAATGTCTTTTAAAAATTTTTCTTGCTTTTGATATTTTTTAGCTAGAATTAAACTAGTAGTACGAATGCAGGATTTTAGGCAGGAGCAGGCTTATATATTGTGAATTCTGTTCAGATATTTTATATTCCAATATTTGAAATTAAGTTTACTCACTCTAAGATTAGGATGCCATTTTAGTATGATATTTTTGTCAAACTGGTGCAATCTCTTTTAAAAAACAGCTGCGTCCTTTTCCGGAATAAATAAAGCAACAATGCAATTCATGAACGTTCATCAACTGAAAAGGGGGGGGGAATTATTCTAGTGTTAACGCCAAAATGACTTTTATTTGAAAGAATGACAATTTCTTAACGAAATAATGTAGTAAGTATTGTTTAAACAAATTTTTCTAAGAATCATACACGTTCTTAGTGATTTTCCACAGATATTTCAAATTTTATTTGATGCAACAAGCCAAACGTTTAAATGCATATCGAGTTGTTAGTACAAGTTCAATCACTATTCTAAAACAAATTTTTTTATATATAAAGTTTCAGATAATGTCTTCCATAAGATCGTTTTTTTTGTCGATCCGTTTCTTTAATATAAAGCTTCGCTTCTTATATACTGGCTGGTAGATGAAGAATAGATTTAAATGCGAAATAAATAAAAGTTAAATTCACTATTGCCCAAAATTATTGTATGCTAAAATTCAAAACATTTGGAGTTAATCTGAATGCAATGGTTCACAGTCATTTGTGGAGACCCGTGTGAACTCTCATTTTATAGCTAAGATTTTTCACTAGGACATTTAGGGAGACAGACCACAAATTGATGAAGACGAAAATGATTTGGGCTCATCCCTTTGCACAAGAAGCTCATAGAGTTTTGAAACTTTCATCAATTTTTATGATTCTCATGCGCATTGTCTACATGCATTTTTATAAAATTGTTATAAATATTCGGGAAGATATGGAGGCTTTTTGAAACATCCCAATATTTTCGCAATTTGTTTTGTTGATAACATCCACAGTTTCAGACTATATTTTGCGAAACTTACATGATACTCAATAATACTGTAGAAATAGATTGTATTAAAATTTGAAGTAAATGCCTTGAATATTTGAGTATATTTGGAAATTTGTAGTAAATACGTTTTAACTGCGCATGAACGGAACACAGCGTAAATTTTCTTTCATAATATCAAAGCCTTATATGTCAGTCAGCTTATAAAAAATTTCCATTTGAATACTGTAATATTTAGAAAGTTGTAAGCATTGCAGTGAGCATAAATTCTGTTGTGTTCCAAGTGAAATAAAATTATGAGGGGTTTCCACTAATCAATATTTTTTAGCTTGAATCTTCGATCAGCAATATTGAATTATATGAAATTTGAGAATACCAAATACCCATCTCAACTAATAAATTAAATTCATAATTCAAATTGCAATTCGACGATTAATGCTCGAAGAATTCATCATTTTAATTCTCCAGAGAACAACAGAAATTCTGCTGGTTGCAATGCCTACAAATTTCTAAATTTTAATGGTATTTATCTGAAATTTTTATTTAAGCTGCCTTAGAAATCTGTAATGTAACGTAATGAATAAAAATCTTCGATTTGCTTCGCGCTTAAGCAGTTGAGAAGTATTTACTTCAAATAATCATATTTCCTCAATTATTCAAGGTATTTACTTCACATCTTAATACAATCCGTCTCTAACATATTGTTGAGTATTCTGTAAATTTCGATAAATAAGGGATGTTTTAAAGAAACCTTTATATTTTCCTGGATACTCATGATATTTTTTTGAAAATGCTTGTAAGCAATGTGAATTAAAACGATTGATGAAAGATTCAAAGCAATATCAGCTTCCTGTAAATTCTGGTTAAGCGAAATCAATTTAGTCCTTATAAATTTGTGGATGGTCCCCAAAATGTCCCCGTGACAAAATCTTCACTGTAAAATTTGAGTTACCATGATTCTTCAAAACTGATTGTAAACTATTGTATTCAAATTAACTCCAAATGTTTCGCATTTTATAAACCTTGAAATCCTTTAGCAGGCCAGTATTGTAGTATCGGACTCGAAGAATAAACAAAACACATACCTTTTATTTACTTTGCATTTAACTCTAATTTTCATTTACCAGCAAGGATATAAGAATCCTAGCTTTATATTAAAGAAACGGATTGATTTTACGACATAGAAGTTGCAAAAAAAAATTTCTGAAAGTATATATATATAAACGTTTCTTTTAAATAGTGGTGGAACTTGTACTAACAAGTCGATATTCATTTAAATGTTTTGTTTAATACGTCACATAAGGTTCAAAATATCTTTGGAAAATCATAACGGATGTGTATAGTTTTCACTATTTATGTTTAAACAATAATTACTAAATTATTTCATGAAAACATGTGCTAGTAGTGTATGTGTTATGCCTTCCATTAAAAAGTATCCAAATTGTCTCACTGCTGTTTCATTAATAAAAGAAGATATAAAACGTGGATGCTCAACATATATAAGCTCCTCATACTCTAAACGAATGTAGCAACCATTAGTTTTCGCGATTATTATGTGTTCTTGCGTAATGCATGGATCAAAGTTTATCGCATGATTTCGAAAACTTGTGTAATGAACATGTGTAAAGTGAATTTTAAAAATGATTTCAATCACGGTTCTGAAAAATTGATTTCACGCTTCCGAAACTGATTTCAATCGCTTTTTTAATCTAGTCGCATACCTTAAGGAATGAAACATTTTGAGGAACGCATTTGCCTGCAGAATTCGTATAAAATGTGGAACATTCTTTTGTCTGGAAATTTGTGTGACATTTGAAAACAGTCGTCTTCAGTTATAATTATATTTCCAGATGTAATTGTTCTTAAACGTTTATGTTATCTGGGATTTCAGTATATTGGGAAACGGTTTGACTGCTATTTTTTGCAAATATTAGTATATTGAATATTATACATAATTTATATGCTTTGTTGAGTTATATGCGGTGGAATTAAGATAATTCGAAACTGGCAAGACCAAAATAAAAAATACAATTTATTCAAAAATTCGACATAGGGTAAACAGAATCAGAAGATTAGAACAGCTACATAAAATTTTAAGCTGAAAATTATCTTTATTTTCACTATTTCAGTAAGTAATTATAGTAATAAAATAGTGCTCGGTATTTCGAATCGTAGTACTGTAAACTAGAAAATATAAAGTACTCGTTTTAAAGTTATCTTTTAGCCAGGGTAAATGTTAATTAACCCTCTTAGCGCTCAATTATTAAGTCTTTTAGCATTCATGTTAGAAAAATTAGTTCTTAAAGTGAATTGTCCAATCTTTTAGGATATTCCCCCATACAATACCCAAAATTTGAGCGTGGTCATAATATTTGGAAAGTGTGAGAATTCTTTATTGAATGTATTACCAAGTAATATAAAAGAAATCCGGTGTAACACATGTCCGAACATTTTTAACTTACTATAACAATACAGAAATAAGATTTTTTAAATTTTAGTTTGACGTCTAATTAAACGAAATAAATTCATTCATAAATTCCTAGGAGTTGTTTCTAAGATATGTTACCTAGTAAATGCAGAAACCATTGAAAAATTCAATTATTAACGAATTTGAATTATAAACGTTTGAATCAAGCAATTTCAACTGTACTACAACTATTCTAGAGTTGTTATTCTTTTATGAGAGCAAGCATATTAAATTAAATTGAAATAATCGGAATCTGATTTCTAGCCAGTAAGCCAACCATCAAGACGCCAAAATCTTTGGAAAAGGTAACCGTGTGCCAAAATTGGAAGAAACAGTTTTATAGTTTAAACCGTCACCGTTTGTTACACGTTTCGCTTTGAAAATTACTGACTTCAATAATAAGTAATTTTTCTTATTTTCCAGAAATTTGTGTTTTCATAGTGAGATCAGTGAACCGTAACCGCTCATATTTCGTTCTTAAACAAATCCTAAATTATATGGTACATAATTAAAACTGATATTTAAGAATTCAAAAGCATGTATATATTAACATGATTAATTAAGAAATTCAAATAATAATTAATTTATTATTCTTAATTAAATGTTTATATAATTTCCATACAAATTTTTTCATATGAAATTCATTATATTTCACTTTACTTACCTTATTGAACCTTACCTACCCAAATTGAGAAAAGAAATAAATAAATAAAGTAAAAATAGAAAGATAAATATTATTAATCTGGTATAAGTTATCTTGGTATGAAAGTGATTTATGATATTATTCCTAATCCCCATGCACCTTTTCAAATAATGTTGTATTTTCATTGCCTTCTGCAACCATAAACAGGCTAACGTCACAGTAAGAGAACACACATCTTGTTCCCATAGGTTTTACAGATGTGCTGAAATGAGCCCATCGTCTGCATTTTCATTTTTACGGAATGTGGCCAACAAGATTCATTCTTTCGTTATTTGATACTGTATGCTTAATGAAATTAATTTTATAGTTCCAGAACAAGGTTTCGGAGAAATTCCTCTTTTAGGTTGTTTTCGTTGTCCTGTTAAGAGAAGTTAACAAGTTAAATTATTTTCATATTATTGAATATACGCCTCAAAGCATACAACATATATTAATTGACGATTCTCACAAAAAAGAAATAGGAAAATAAGATTTTCTAACTTATCAGTAAACAACTCGAAGGTAAACTGCATTTCACATAAATGTTTCTCATCTAAGCACCCAAAAATGCAAAGAGAAAAACTTATGCGATCGAAGGTGGGGGGGGGGCTGAATCATGAGATAAAATAGCATCCATTTCACTCTTAATCCAAAGCAATGAGAGTGAACTTTCAATACCTCATCTAACGGAAGTTGACCGTTACCGAAGTGCATAGCTTGTAATTTATAATCCAGAAAGACTATAATAAAGCCATATGTTATTATTTAAAATAAATAACATTTTGATACTTTTTCAGAAATTCAAAGTGAATTTGAAATAAAGAGTAATGGAATTTGAAGCAACAAAGGCTGTTATCGCCAATTCAAAGTGAGTTCTACATTTGACTTCGTTTGAAGTCTTATTTGTGTGATTATGGGATCCTGCTGCCAGCTGGTGAACAGAAAAGGAGTAAGGGTTTAAAAGGCTTTAAGGACAAAGATTGTTAAGTAAAGGAATAAATTGTTGCGTAAAGAAAGTTTAGTGGGTGGATTGAGTTAGAAACCAGCTAATGCTAAAGGGTTAAATTGTCACTCAAAAAGAGTCAATAGAAATACATCTTATTTTCCGCCCATGCGCAGTAAAAAAATTCTCAGCGTATGGTTTCACTTCGAAACCAATGAAAGCGAAAGAGTTAAAGGAAGAATCTGAGTTTATGAAAAACATCTATGTCAGTGAAAGACTAAGACTCTTCCAAAGTTCATCGTTAGAGTAGGAAGAATTAACAGCCAGAGGGATTTTTTTTCCAAATGAGGTTGTTACTGTTACAAAACTTAAGTAATAACTTTTATTTCCTGATTTGAAACTAAGATTGTAAACATTTCTATCACTCTGAATGATATAGCAAATATTGCCCTTTCTCTAAAGTCTGCTCCTACTAAGGCTATCAAATTACTAAACCAAATAGCTTTTGATGAGCCTCAAGACAGAAAAGTCATAAAAGACTAAGAAAATTTCTATCTTTTCATCCAGACTTTAACATAAAACAGAACAGAACACCACTTCGTGCCCCTGCGACTATAACCTTTTGGTTATTTAAACAGTGTGGCGGACATGAAGTGGAAGAGTCATCTGAAGACCCTCCTTATCTGTCTAGCAAATAAGGGCGAAGGCAGAGAGATGAAAAAGGTCACAAAAATACTAATCTAAAATTCTGGGATAATATACAAGAAACAAAAGGGGAGTATCGTATAAAAGCTTATACAAACAAAAACTGTAAAAAGGAAAGAAATATGAGTATAAAAGATACAATATCAACAAATAAGAGAGAAAAAAAATACTAATCAAATAAAGAAGTCCACAAATATAAACTAAAATAGGAGTGTTAAAGCCCTTGTTTGTGTGTTCTGTTGATTGTTCTTTTCTAAAAAAAGTGGAAGTTTTTCTGTGTGGAAGCGGAGAATAGTTCAGGTGCGCTGTCACTTCCGCAAAGAGGGCGCAAAAAATTCTCCATGTCGGCCTGCAGGTAATGGAAAAGGCTTGGAGTGAGAGATGATCATGGATTTATTAGAAAAAGCTCTTGAAAAATTATTAAGATGGTGAAGCAATCGTTGGATTTTAAGTCAGGAGCCTTTGTTGGAAGCGACATTGAGGAACGAGATTAGCTCATGTTGCTGTTCCGGTTTAGTCATGTGGAAGGATGCAGTCAGAATGCACTCTGTCGCATAATGCAAAGGAGTGTCATTTGTGTTTCCACATGGGCAATTTGCTGTCGAGGCAAGGTTAAATCTTTTCAAGTACGAGGGAAATGGGCCGTGTCCTGTAAAAAATAGGATTTCTTCTCTTTTCCAGTAGCATGGTTGGCATGAGTTATCATTTCATTCAGACGATTAACGAAGATGAAAATGCTATAAAACGCGAAGCTAAAAATTCTAAGATAGGATTAATTTTATTGTCCGATACGATAAAACAGGTATGCGAAGATTCCCTCTCGGCTTCCTTAAACCATAGTAGATAGAAAGCATGGAATCTCAGTATACAGATTCTCCGAATTCTCAAATCGAAATCGTAGCAATACCGTTTGCGATTAAGATTTGTCGTTGTGTAATGCATTAATCAAAGCCTATCGAATGATGGCAGAGACTCTAGTATTGAGCATGTTTAATGTGAGTTTGAAAACTTCTTTGAGTCGTGTTTTAAATGATGAAAAATTTCTAATAACACATATATAAATATCCCATTTTTAATAAAAAGTTTAACAATTATTTGTTTTCCAATCCCATTGACATTTGAAAACTGTCGTCTGCTGGGTTAATTTTGTTTTGTTTTCTCGTAAAAATTATTATAGTCTTACATTTCGATTGATTTTTTGGTGATTGTTTGGCATATATTTTAAGTAACTATTTGTAGGATAATTCGAAAATGACGGGGACAAAATAAAGATAATATTTATTAAAAGATACAAATTAAGATATATATTTCTAAAATAATTATACCAATACAAAGTGAAGAATTTTTAATTTGAAATTGGCTCATTTAAAGTTTTTTCTATTGACAATTCAGCCCATAACTCCTGATCGATCGAGAAACTTTCAAATCGAAAGTTGTTCGTTTTGCCAAGGTAATAAATCCTATGTTGGGATGTCTTGTAATCTTCAATAGTAAGGGAGTTATGAGGAAATGAAAAAGTGTACTTTCAGCACCATTTCCAACCATTTGGAGCTGGATGGCCTATATTCGAAATCTGACGAGATTTTTGCTCTTGCTATACTTTCGCTTGCTTAATAGGATAAAGTTTACTTTAATTATGTTGATCATATTATAGCATGGATTGCTGGAAATCTAAGTTTATTAACCAACTGTTGGAGTTCCGAGAATACAAAGTGTTACGTTTTGTGCTTATGTAATTTCGCTCGATCACCCCTAATGTATGCAGCAGGAATTTTCAAACACCCTTATATGTATTTTACTCAGAATTGAAGAAGGTTTTCACTGATGCTGCAGTGCAAGTGGTAATTCCCAATTGTCCAGGATGTGACTCAGCTTTCTGTGAAACTAGGTGAGCTGAAATTTCTTTTCGTCTTCATCAATTTTCGGTTGGTCCCCTTCATTCCTTCGTGACTGAAAATCCAGTGTAGAATGTGTAACATACTCGATTGTATGTTACACAATTCTCCACAACTGAGTTCGAACTATAGTCTTCGCATTAATTGCAAATTTCTAGCATTTTACGAAATGGTGCTTAAGTTTTGCACACCAGTGTACTTCCAATTCTATGGTGAACTGTAAAGGTAGTGCCTTCCATGTTATCAATATTTAGAACTTGTAAGGACAAACAAACAAATAATTTTTATGGCTGTTTTACATTATTATTCCTATTTTCTGTTTTTTTATTCTGGTTAAAATGATTATACATAATATCTTACGTTTTTAGTATACGATATAAATTCATTACACATTTCATTAATATTTTAATGTATTAAATTTTCACACGAATAGCTCTTATTAATTTTTTGCTTAAGCTTTTTCAAGAACTAAAAGTCACAACTTTACGTCATGTACCTTTAACAAAGTTTCATTAATAGTTTAGAATCGATATTAAAAGTTCACTTTTTAAGCATTTTTGTGTATGTCATTATGATACCTTTTAAAGGAAAGAGCTATCCGTATATAATGCTTGTTATGAAGCTATCTGTCTTAGTAATAAAAGATAATATGTGTGTCTTCTGGCGCTCTACAGGGCGGAACATTTGTATCTAGAATAAGTAAACTTAACACACGTGAGAGAAGTATTCTTGAAAGTTTGAAAGTTGAATTCTTTTCTGGAGTTAACTTCGGATGCCATTATTATAAAAAAATAATTGTTACACCATCATCAAGCTTAAGCAATTATCATTTGAATGAATTCTTTTTTTCAATTATTTTCCCCTAAGCTATGAAAATGTTATAAGTAATTTTATAACTTAAGGATGATAAATTTTCATACTATCTCTTCATGATTTTTTTTTCTTACTTTGTTATAATCAGATAAATTTTATTTCAGAATTTCATTAGTTAAGTGTTGTGTATTATGCGTAAAAGAATAATTTCCATGAATTATTATCTATATTATGAGTACATGAATTATTTAAGAGAGTTTCATATTTTCTTGAGCTATGGACATTTTTAGTTCTGCGTTTCGTAAGCAAATGGCTATTTCCCTCATTCTAAGAGTAAAAGTACCCTAGATATTATATTATATTCTTCTTTTGCGTGTTACAAGCTGATATACACGAATTTCTCTGGATAAAAGCATTTTCATGATCTTTACTAATAATAATAAATCAAAAATTTAATTAATTCTTACGAAACCTTCACTAAAACCTTCCTTATGCTTCAGTATTAGCTGGCCGCGATGGCCTAGTTTTAAGGCCTCTGCAAATTCCACTGAAGATCGATCGTGAATTGGGCTTGTTGCACGTTAAATCATACTTAGAAAGCCAAACTTCGTACCGCTGGTGTGGTGCTATACAACCCACCTCGACCCAGCCTACCCTACTGGGTTTAAAGCATTAAAGAGTCGGAGGGGAAGAGAACTGACCAGCAGCAGCAGGAGGACGCCAGCCCCACTCGCATTTATTAAAAGTTTTTCCTCATATATACATACTGCACCCCGCAACATGGGTGGAAATTAAATACATATTAACATATATAGAAGTTTCACATTACAAGGGCTCACCTGGCCTAGAAGACAATGCAAATAACAGCATATGACAGGATTGAAAGTTATTTACTAATAAAAATTTACCATGTCCGGGGAGAAACAAACAATACATTCCCAATTTTAATTATCAATGGCATTCCACCCATAAGTTACAATGTGTGAGATGCAGCTCAAATACCAAAAAAAAGTCAACCCAAAACCACATTCAAAAGAGACACAGACAAATTAAAACGAATATACAAACAAACTCCACACGCAAAAGGAATTATTAAAACCATTGTAAAAATCCCAATAGCTCAAATTTAATTTCAAATGTTTAAAATCTCAGAACGACTAGGCCATGAAATCGAACAAGGCCAAACAAACTCTCCCCAAAATGACCAAATCAAAGCATACTATTAAAATGAAAATAATTAAAATCAATTATACATCCAATACATATTCAATTAAACATAAAATCCCACAAACTATGTCATTAAAATATAAAAAATTTGAAAAATTTAGAAATTAAAATTTTTTTTAATTTAAAAACTTAAAAAATATGTATAATTTAAAAAATTTAAATTTAAAATTTAAAAATTTAAAATTAAAATTTTTTTTGGTGTGGTGCGGAAGTTTGGAGAAGGAGTGTTTGCTGAAGTTTCGTCCTCGTTATTTCATCGCGCTTCTAAATGGCAAGTTCCATCTCAAAAATAGCCCTCGTGTTGCGTCAGAACGCGACGTTATTATTAACTGAACTAAACTTCTGCATTGGCTCCAAAATTTGAAGCACTTATAATATAACAAATACTATTTATAGCATGCATGAAATGTTACAGTTAAGGAAGGACATAAAAATGTTTGTAAAAAAGTTGTTTGGATTGAAGAAATGTTTCAATGGATATTGCAGTTATGGTCAAATTCAAAACTGGTTGCATTCCAATTTTCAAGCAATGCTTTACACGATGAGAGAATTTTGAAGAATTTCAAGAAGTTTTATTTTTTAGATATTTCAAGTCATTACTATAACGAAAATGTTTCTCGGAGTGACGGTAACTGCCCGGAATTGAAAAAAGAGCACTTTTAAAGCGTTCGCAATTTTTATCACTTAAAAGGAATTCTCCTCAGTTTTGATAAGGTCAACAACTTTAAGACTGTGGTAACAATAACTGATGAAATAGGTTTTATCTTCAGATTTTGAAAGTTATAGTCATAAGATTTTGAAAGGCGTGCGAAAAGTTTATAAATATCGCGACTTATAACTTAAGGCTGTTTAGTTGAAATAGAAGTGTTTAATTTTAAAAAATTAAGTGTAGTATAAAAATAATTTATAAAGACGTGGATAAATTGAATTTAACATATAAATATGTAATATTTTAATTTTAAAATATTTTAGTATAAACTATTATGATCACCGGTTCCCTTATCATTAGGGATTTTTTTATTTAAGAGGAGTATATCAATTGCACCAAGCAATTATTTAACTCGTCGAAATCCCATTTCTTCCCCCGTAAGATATTAATGGTTCTTAAAAAATAACAATAACTGAAATTGAAAAATGTAAGTAGCAATTCGGAACGTGAATATAAAAAAATAATTTATAATATTTATAATAGTTTTATTCAATAGAAATAGTATTACTAAAGAGAAGAAAATCTATTTTATTCTAGGGAAAAAATTAAAAATTAACATTTAACTATTAAGTTAATTTTCATTGATTTTTCAAAACAACCTACTTCTTGCTTTATAGTATAATATTTTAGAGTAAATTTGAAGAAATTCTACTGAGTTGTTTGGATTTGTAAAGCGTAGAAACTATTTTTGGATTTCACTTTTAATTATATAGATAATTAGCTTTGATCTAGCTGATTAGCTAAATAACCACTATAATCACGCGTGAGCTGAATGGCAAAAAAAATCGAATGAAAAAAGTTATACATCTCAGAAATATATTTTTTTCACCACTCATTCCATCATTTTAGATTTTTCCTACCTTATGAATGTCACGGCGGTTTTTCTTTTTTTTTGCTTGTTATCAACATGTTATAATTTATATTTCACAACTGGTATGAAATGCAATTTGTACTCGAATGACTAATTTGGACTGGTTTCTACGACTTCTATATTTTCAAGATATATTTAGTTAGGCCTGTCATAAAAAAGTTATTTTGCTTAATTTTAGAGTAAAGGCATTTACAGCAATTTAGTTGTTATTAATTTGTGTGTTTTAATTTACTACTATATGTACTTTATTATTAGACAAATAATGTTAATTTTTGTAATTTAAATTAAAAGTATGCTAACCAAAATAAAAAAAAAACATTCTGTAAATCTCATATTTAAAGTCATTAGAACTAAAGCTATTTGAACAGTTGAATGCAAGGCTGTAACTCATCAACTTTATCTGCAAAAAAAATTCAGTTAATTTTAAGTCTATCTATGCATCAGAATGTAGTTCAAATACAAATAAATTTTATGCACGCCGTTTTCTTTCGTAATTTCCAATCAATGCCTTGGGTCTTTTGAAGCAATGCATGATTTTAGTTTTAAAAAAGCAAATTAATTGAATAACTTCTTTCCTAAATTAATACTATAGTCGGTACATCTAGTCAACGAGAGTGTTTAGTTTAAATTAGGTAAATCATATCAATTTAAAAATGATTCATTTTAATTTATGTTTTTTGCAGTTACAATCTTTGTAATCTCTAGATATTTTTTCGGGGACATGTGATCTACATATAAAAATAAATTAAATAAAATCTAACTCTAAAAACACCCATTTATAGTGTACTAAAATAAATATTTTTTTATTTATTTTACACATTTTCTCCTTTTAATCTTTAATTCGTAATTCATTACAACACATACTATACAATCTTAGAATCAAAATTTCAAAAACATTCCTATCAAGTGGCGCCACCCTATGAAAGTTTAATTAAATTTATCGATTAACTGATAATTAAGTTCTAAAAATATTAAAGTAGTTTTTTCATCGAGAACACAATGATGTAAAAGTTTTTAAATCTCAAACACATCAGGAAGTGTTTAAAAACTTTGTTACAATATGACATCTTTACAAATATAAAACAAATCAAGTTAAATTAAAGTGTTTTAAAATAACAGGGAGGTTCAGTTTTGGAGTTTGCCCCTACATTTTATGTAGATACGATTTTGAAGTTTATTACATGTTATATATAACAGTTTGAATTAAACACGTCCCATTAAATTGCCAGTTCGGTTTAATAAACAATATATCTGCTTCATTTGGATCTGAAAACAATTATCATTTTAGAGGAAACGGATAATAATGTCGAAACATCATAATCACATGGCAAAAGTAACTGCATGTGTTACTTAATATTAAATTGCCCGTTCTATTATTCAGAGCTGTGCAGGAACTTCTTTTTCCCGACTGACTCTTTTTCCCGACTTTTCCCGAAGATGTGCAGTGGGTTCCAAAATAAAATATTGGTACGTATTTTATGGGCATCATGTGTACATGAGTAGACTCAAGTGCAGAAAAAAAAGCCAAAGGTAAAATAATATTTTTCTTTCTGATACAGGGATTATTCTTTCGAATATAATCTTTTTCAGATCAAGGATATACCAAGACGAATATTTTCAGTTTTAAAAATAAAAAATGACACTATTTTCCTTTCTTATGAATGAATAATTGTGCTCGTTGGCGATAAATTTTATCTAGAAATCCTCTCTCGACATATATACGAGAGATAAATAAGAGGAAAACGATGCAAGTTTATCCCTTAAAACAGAGCTATCTTTGTCTCTTCCATACCTTCGAAAATGTAATTTTTATTTCCAATTAATAAAATAATAGTGGTGGGCCGAAGGGGTAAAAGTGTTAAGGTTACAGTTATTTAAATGTATATTTTTACAATGAAATCTATGATGTTTCTTATATTTCTTACCAATCTGCATGTTTCTACATTGAAATTGCCTAAATTTGTATTACTTCAAATTTACATAGATTTTTAAAACTTATCCTTCATTTTTATTGTATTCGTGTTTCGAGCTACAGTAAGCGTTATGTTAAAGTTTGATCAAAATAAAAATAAAAAATGTAGCTGCAAAATATGCGTTTTTTCATTGTTGACTATTATTTCAGGACTTCAGAATCTTGATAATATAATCCTCCTGTAAACCTCCATCTCCACTAATACAACTCAGGTCAGAGAGTTCCGGTTCTACTGAATTTACGACAACATCATTGAATACTTTACATTTTGGTATAAAAATCTACTCTAAAAATGTTTGTCTGTTTCACACAGAACAGAAACGAAAATCTAGAATTTTGTTTTGGACTTTTTTGCCCATGCATTAAAAAAATTTCATCCAGGAGAATAAAATGTTTCCAGATGATTCCAGAACAAATCTGGAAAATATGAGAAAGAATTCCAGCAAATATTTAGCAATCCTTACCTTTTAACTAACAATATATTTCGGAAAATTATCCGAAGCTTATGAAACTTATATTATTCACTCTAAAGTATAATGAGCTGCAGGTGCTGGGTTTTGAGTTTTCATACTCAAAAAGAATGAAAATATCCAGGCGTTAAAAGAGCTTAAAGAGTGAAATGCTTTCCCTCTCAATTCTTAAATGCCTTACATGATATTTCTTATCTCATGAAATTCATTGGACTGATTTAATCGAGTGAACTGAATGCAGGATCAGAATTGAAGAAGCTGCTTCTGAATCCGAAAGTTTTTGAGACAGTTTAGATTAAAATGTTGCAGAGTAAGATTTAAATAATAATAAAATAATATAATACGATATAAGGCGTTCTAACTATTTGTTTAGGGTAATATGTTAATAAGATGGTTTTTTCGAAATCCCTCCATTTCAATTCCTAAACAGTCAACTATTTTGTTATAAAATCGTGCTGTGAAATAAATTAAATTGTAATGAAATGCGTGAGCATTTATCGATTGAATAGCGCACGTTATTCTATATATATCGCCGGCAAGAGTCTGATAGGTAAAACTAAAAATTTTCCTACGATATGATTTAATAACTTTCCTTAAATATATTTGCCCTCCAACCATTCATTTACATCCGATTTCATTTTGAGAATACGCTTTATACATCCCAGAAAGTAAATAAAGTCTATCATTTTGATATGCATAGACATGCTTATATAAGTACTACCACTATTTTAATAAAACCTATTTATATATAAAATTCAATATTTGTCAACAAACCGTTAGAAGGTTGCTGCTTGCTTACCTTTTTTATTTAAAGTCTGGATTCTCATATCCAGGCTGGTAAATAAGATATGTATTTGGTTGTTGTATTTCATCCGTATGAATTATTAACATAAGAAATTACAATATGTACATATATAGGTACATAACATTACATTATAGCACCTGCATCTCCGTGTATAGAGCCATTTGGCTCCTTTTCGGTTTGGATGGATGGAGGTGAATTTTATTTTTAAAAAGGACAAAAATATATAACAAGAACAAGTAGTAATGAATAAAAGAAACATGCACTGGACAAGAAACAAACATATGAAAAACATGGAATACAGAACAATGAGAAAAAAATAGAAATGCGTTTTATAAGTTGCCGGCAGTGTGTGTCAGTCTGGATGGATGCGTGCTCAATGATTATCCTCTACAATGAGATTGTTCTCATCACATATGAAGTTCATTAGAACCCTATAGTCGCGTAGAGTTAAAGGTACAGTAGTTTGGATTATTATTAGGGACTGATACGATAAAAATGACCGAAGTTTCTGTTCCTGGTTCTTTAAACCATACTGAAAGAGATCATGGACGCTCAACATA
Source organism: Araneus ventricosus (assembly GCA_013235015.1). Classification (NCBI taxonomy): domain Eukaryota; kingdom Metazoa; phylum Arthropoda; class Arachnida; order Araneae; family Araneidae; genus Araneus; species Araneus ventricosus. Next base: position 136,227 of record BGPR01002833.1, on the reverse strand, counting down.
CAGATGCTCCGAACTCTTAAAAATAAACTGTAAAAATTAGTTTTAATACTGTTTGAAGTTATATTGTTTCGTTGTGGAGTGCATGGAAATAATTGCAGAGACTCGAGTACTAAATTCGTTTTAACGTATTAAGCGAACAAGTTTACAAATATATTTAAATAACTTAGTAAATTTGCTGGCATGGAACTGAATTAAAATCATTCGCATGCGAATTCATTTTCAAAAATAATCTATAAATTACGTAACCCATGTAAAAGCTAAAGTTTAGATTCGTATACACGATTTTCTAAAAGTTTTAACATTATTTTTATTGAAACTTTTACTAGGTAATTGCTTTTTTCAGTGAAGAACCTCACAAAGTTTAAGATGAAAATATTTCATTTTATATAAAGCTTGGATTTTTAAATCTTGGCTGATAAACGAAAATTAGAGTTTACGATGTTATTATTTGATATTTGAATTAACCTATATTGTACCAAGCATTGAAAAAATTAATATTTTTAAAAAAAATCTTTAAAAATGTGTTCGTTTAATCCTATGAACGTTGTATACACATTAAGTCAAAAAATTACCAAACTTTTATTAGTTTCATCGGTGCAGGCTGTCATAAAAATAGGACAATGGAACAATGCACTGCTATTAGTCGTTACATAGCTGGAAGGAGAGGAAGCCTCTTAAGTATAATCGAACGTTACATTTTTAACAAATAATTGTTGATTTTGTAGCAAAGGGTTTAGCTGGTATCTTCTTTGTCTGATTTCTGGGTTTTTACAATAACATTTTCATTTTTAAACTTTAGAAAATCGTCATTAACACGTTGAACACCCAGTTTTCTGCAAGTTGGATTCCTTGGAATAGAAAGTTCCAAAAAGGAAACTGTCTATGTACTCGAAAATGAAGCAGGCTCAGACTGTCATCACTAAATAGCTGATTGAGTTTTATTAAGTAATAAACGCTGTTTTTAAACAATTAAAAATTCAGGAAATACTCCGAATTGCTGAAGAGCTTTGTTTAAAAAATATGAAATATCTAGCACTCAAGTCAAGTAATAAGTTATCGTTAAAATGAAGATACTTCTTTATTTCGTAATATATGTTCTTTTACATCGTTTTATTTAAATTTAAAGTTCCAATGTCGGGCACATTTCACCATTACATTTTCTCTTGAGGTAAAATATGATAACCACTGTAGAAGAGAATTCCTATAATTGGCTTCATTTCATCATGCTTATTTCAAGAACATGATTATTTTTGGTATGGAATTTTTAATTGATTCTTCATTCGTCAGCTGCATCAACTTCAAACAAATCAACTCGAATAGTTCAATAGGAGACTTATTAGAAACAAACTCTAATCCATCGTCTATGTCGTCTAAATCACTGTCATCTAAGTCCACAAAGAATTCTACGCTTCCTGCGCAGTTAAAAATGTATGTGGTATTCTAAAATGGTAACATTAAAATAATTTTCAAAAGAAAATAAAAGTCAAGCATGAGAAAGCGGAAAATACTAAGTCTGCATCGATGAATTTCAAAATACCACTGACTGCTTGAGCATCATGACTCAGTTTTTTTAGAACAATTGACTCCAGCCATCATGCCTGGTCATGATATGTTCCAAGTGCCTGTCAGACAGACTGCTGGCGCCTGTATTACTTGTAGAGTTGTAATATTCGGAATGAAATGGAGAAAGTAAGGATTTTCTCCATTACCAACTGATGGGGAATAGGTAGTAATGCGTTGAATCATTGTCCTATTTATAAGACTGCGGAAATGTGGGGGGAAATTGACCTTCTATATCATTTTTGGCAGTGATATTTAACTAGAATAAACGTATGAAATATTACATAAATTTTATATGTATGTTTTTCTTCAAGGTAAAAACTTTTAAAAACTTGTGTATTGAAAACGTAAGAAAAAAATCTACAAAAATAGGAATATTAAAGATTTAATAAAAAATATCTAACATTAATTTAAATGTGCGAGAAAGGCAGATATATATTAAAATTACTCTTGAATAAAAAGTCGTCTTTATTTATAAAGACTTATGACAAATCTGATTTAGACTCTGACAATTATTCAATTAAAAGTATAAATTCAACACATATGGAAATATTGAAAGAGATGATGATATTTTCAATAAGATTCTTTTAAATGCCATGAATATATTGGAAGATGTGCTATTGTGTGTTTTCGCTATATTAGGGGTCTTCTGCACATTTATATATTGAAGTTCCCTATTTGCGTTTATATGTCGGCGATAGAATTTTAATTTATTTCGAAATTCAAATGCATTATTAAAATGAATCATCTACATTTTGCATTTGATAAATACCTGATGCATAAAAAATTTCTGCTGAACTGAAATTTTTCTCCAAAACATTTTATTTTGTCCTCCAAAAATTATGTTATCTAAGAGTTCTGGAAATATTGTATAATCATCACTTTCGCATGAATAAATTTTGAGCATAAAGTTGTAAAATTTCAATAATGCAAAAGTGCTTACACAGTTTTTTTGTATTTGCGAAAGTAATTGAATAAAATATACCATTCGTTGTTTTAATGAAATGTTAGTATTAATATTAAAATTAATAATTTTTTCATCTTAATTACTCTTAAGTTGATTATATTCGTATTATCCAAATCTTCATATATAAATATACTTAATTAAATCATGCAGTACTTTAGTTTATAAAATTTAAACTTTAATAAATTTAAATCTTATAACCAGAGGTTGTATAGTGTTTATTTTAATAATGTAAACCAACTTTCATCCATGCATTAATGGCAGCTTAACATTTTGTAGCATTTTTAATTGTTGTATTTCTCAAGTACAATATACTCAAAATCTATACATTTTCTTACGTCAAAATATTAACATAGCTCACATAGCTTATTAAACGATTTACCGTTAAAAGAATTTGATTTAAACCAACATATAGCTCATACGATTACGAAGCAGTAATTGAAAGAGATATCGAAAATTTATCTTCTGCTTGGCTGTTTGATGCATTGTCAAAATAATTTTGAATGGTAGATCGTTTCTAATTGATACATTGTTAACGTTTTTAAGGCGAAGAAACGTCTTTTTATTTTAATTTCAGTCGATAACATAAACGATTTACCTACATTAAATTACATATTTTTCTAATTTATTATTAATCTCATTTTTTCAAAAGAATTAAAAACGATTTGAAGCTACTTCAATTTATACTGTAGATGCAAATGCAATGTATTGTAATTCAAAAGATTTTCTTCACTATCTGAATATTTTTAATCTTATCATGGTTCAAAGTTTGATTACCTATTATTGATTATATCTGGATTATTTTTTCCGTTATTTCCAACCATATTTAAATATTGAGATTTTTTACTTAGCACCTTGCAATATTAAACAAAAATAATTTTTAGCTTTTCCTTTGCACCATTGTTTGTTATTTTTGCACCTGGGCAGAAATGAGAATGGTCCAATAGCGATTTTTTACACACAAGACTCTCATCAAAGACATAGAACATCGATCGATTTAGAAATTTTATAAATTTGAAATATGCATGACAAGAACAAGTAAAGAAAAATGTTTCTTTTTCGAAATCTTGATACCGTCTTCACTGCATCGTTTTACAGCGAAAACGCAAAGTTTAATGTAACTTCCGAACTGCTTATGCGAATAATCAGGAAGTTTGCATGAGCTTATAAATTAGCCATCTGTATCGATTAATATTAAAATTTATAATTATCGAAAATCAAAAATTTTTTAACATCAAATTTGATAAAATATTTCATTTACTCAAAACTATTTTAAATCCAAAAGTATAAGAGAAGAATGTGTAGAATACTTCTCACAAAGAAAACAAAATCAATTCTAGGTCAATAAATTTAATATTTCTCAAAATATCAATAAAAATTCAAAATGTTACTAAGCATAGTGATGCAAAACTTTAGAGATTAGAAATTTTATTTTCTTATAATTTCAAAACGCAGGATCATTACATTTGGAATCAGAGCATAAATTTCGATTATGTATTGAAATGTTTTGACAAAAATGCATACTGTTATTCGGAGTTTCAATGTTAGCTCAATTTTAAATAGGTAGGCGACCCCTTACGAAATTTTAAGATATTGAATCTTGTATTAAAGGTTATATCCTTAAAATTGGAACCATTTGTATTAATACGCAATGAACGATTGCAGAAAAATACTGGGTGATCCTTTTTTCCTGCGACTGTACAACAAAGATTTAGAGGAATACAAATTTACAATAGCACAACAAGACAGTTGCATAGAAAACATCATTGCAAGTAGTGTTATGCACTGCAGCTTCGATAATAGTAAGAAGCATGTAGTATCAATAACAAACCTTAAAATTACTTAAAGTAAGTGCTCAAAGTTCTTGCCATCTGAATCTACACACGTTTCGTATGATATTATTCCTGGAACCAGAATGTTGTACAATTTCAATTTTGTATTCCATTTAAAGTCTTCCTACATTTCACTTTATGTATTTTTTTCCTTTTCTCAATTCAATGTCAAAGAGCCTCCTGTAGTGAATTCCCATTCCATTTAGGTTCGATTCTTCCCAAATTCAATTGCGTAATTGACTTGTTTCTATAAGACTTTCCTACTTTTTCATTTTTTCCATATATTTTTGTAACACTTTAAATATATTCAATCTCTTTTCCAAAAGTTCAGTATAATTTGTAAAATGCAAAAATTGGAGTTATTGTGCTGACAGAACGCCGCCCCATGCCACCGTAACTAAATCAAAGTCATTATACTGTGTGGACAGTGGTTCAAAATCATTTGTGGAAAATTGTGGAACGTATAATCTTTCTACTGTGAAGATTCTGTCTTAAGGGCATGTATGGGACTGAGCAGAAATTGACGAAGAGGAAATTTATTTGCCCTGGACCCGTTCATCAGAATGACTATAACAATTTACAACTTTCGAGAATTGCCTTGTTGGCTGTACGGGATTCTTACATGCATTTTCGTGAAAATAGAAAGCTTATTTTGAAAGATATAAATATTGTCTTAATAATTCCTAAATATTTCCACTTTTTTGCTTATATCATGCAGAGAATTTAGCCAAAATGTATGAAAGGAAAATACGAAGAATTCTGGATATATTCCAGAGAAGCTTTATATTAAAATTCAAACTCAGTGCTTTCAATATTCAAAGAAATATGAGCATTCCTAGTAGCAAATTTTTGACTGCGTAAGTGCAAAACATGGTATAACTTTTCTTTCATATTCGAATATGAAAGAATACATAGAGCAGATCAGATCATATTTCCAGTTGAATGCGTTAAGGCAAGGAAAAATATTTTCATCGAAACCAGCAGAATTTCAGTTTCTGTCTAAAAGAAGCTAAATGTTGAGGGATTTCACATAAATTGCTATCTTTTCAACCAGAATTTCCGTATGGATATTAAGCATCTTTCTAACTTTTACACAATTCAATATAACTATTCGAAGAATCACGGAGAAGCACTATGGAAATATTTAATTTTTATTTACATTGCGATAAAAGGGCATAAATAGTCAAATGATATTTCATATTGATCTCTTAAGTGTCAATTAAAATATTTCCTTACTTTTGATATTCTTTAGATAGAAGTAAACTAATAGTACAAATGCAAGATTTTAGGCAGGATCAGGCTTATATAGTTTCAATTCTGTTGAGACATTTTATATTCAAATATTTGAAATTAAGTTTCCTGTATCTAAGATTAGGATGCTATTTTAGTATGATTTTTTTTGTCAAATTGGTGCAATTTCTTTTAATAAACAACTGTGTCCTGTTTCGGAATAAATGAAACAACAAGGCAATTCATGAACGTTCATCAACTGAAAAGGGGGAATTATTCTAGTGTTAACGCCAAAATGACTTATATTTGAAAGACTGACAATTTTTTAACGAAATAATGTAGTAAGTATTGTTTAAACAAATTTTTCTAAGAATCATACACATTCGTAATGAATTTCCAAACATATTTTAAATTTTATTTTAATGCTACAAGTCAAACATTTAAAAGCATATCGACTCGTTAGTACAAGTTCAATCACTATTTTAAAAGAAATTATTTTCATATAAATAAAATTTCAGAAAAAAAACTTCCGCAAGTTAGCTTATCTTTAGTGATCCGTTTCTTTAATATAAGGCTTCGATTCTTATATACTGGCTGGTAAATGAAAATTAGAGTTAAATGCGAAATAAATAAAAGTTAAATTCATTATTGCTCAAAATTATTGTAAAATCGGTAAAATACAAAAACATTTGGAGTTAATCTGAAGGCAATGTTTCACAGTAATTTGTGGAGAGCCGTGTGAACTCACATTTTATAACTAAGATGTGTCACCAGGACATTTAGGAGACAGATCATAAATTGATGAAGACGAAAATGATTTGGGCTCATCCCTTTTCACAGGAATCTCATAAAGTTTTGAAACTTTCATCAATCGTATTGATTCTCATGCGCATTGACTCCATGCATTTTCATAAAATTAATATGCATATTCGGGAAGATATGGAAGCTTTTGGAAACATCCCAAATTTTTCGAAGTTGTTTTGCTGATAACATGCAGAGTTTCACGCTAAAATTTTGCGAAACCTACATGATACTCAACAATATGGTATATGGAAATACATTGCATAAAAATTTGAAGTAAATACCTCTAAAATTTTAAAATTTGTAGTAAATACGTTTTAACTGCGCATGAACGAAACACAGCGTAAATTGTCTTTCATGATATCGAAGCCTAATATCGAAGGCAGCTTATAAATAATTCCAGTTGAAAACTTTAAGATTTAGAAAGTTGTAGGCATTACAGTAAGCACAATTTCTGTTGTGCTATAAAAGAAATAATAGCCTAGTGATAAGTTCTCGGCTTTGGCCCGGAGGGTTCCAGGTTCGAAACCCGATTCCACCGAAGATCCGCCATATATGGGGCCTGCTGCACGCTAAATCATACGCTGTGGCCAAACGCCCTCACGCTGGTGCGGCGTGGAAGCTTGGAGAGGGGGGTGCCAGCATAGGTGTCGTCTTCTTCATTTGACCGTGGTTCAAAATTACGAGCCCTCGTGTTGCTTCAAAACGGGACGTTAATATGACTAACTATGAAACTAATTCAAGTAATGAAATAAATAAAATAAAGATAAAAAGACAAATATTAATACTTTGGAATAAGTTCTCTCGGTATGAAAGTAATACATGATGTTATTACTAATCCCCATGCACCTTTTCGAATAATGATGTTTTGTGAGCAATTCCAAAGTATTGTATACAGTTAAAAAATATATAAAATAAATTTATGAATAATCATGTTAGTCTACATACAATTGAAGCTAGTTTTTATTTTTCTATGAGGATTTCGCCAAAGTACGCTTCAGCGCTGAAATTTTATTTAATAGCTTCCCACAGAGTAGAATCGATTTATATTAACGTTTCGTTAAATAGATTCTAATCATTTAAAATGATTAAGAAAATCCAGAATCTCATCAGTTTTAATATTATAACAGCAACCTGATTACTAAAGGATCAAGTGTCAAACCAGTTGATACTTATCGGTAAATATTTGTCTGTTCAAGCTCATGTCATCCGCATCAGTTACAATTTTAAACACGTTGCCAATCTTTTATTTAGTGTTTATAATAGGTTATAGCATAGTTTAAGACAATATCTAAATTTTGAAGTCCAGTACTTTACAGCAACTGTGAACAATATGCAACTGATGGAATCATTAAAACGACGCGTAGTGGTAAAATAAGCGAAACTGCTGACCAAAAGGGTTTTAATAACTTACTGGTAAACCAGTAAAACTTAATTATATTGATAGTCTAATATATTGAGCTACTTTTGTGTACTTTTCGATATGTTAGCGATAGCAAGCTGCCATGGCATTTCGGTAAATTTCTGGATTCTTTTCAAAGCGAAAATTCAAAGTTTCTAAATTCAAATTAAAGTTTTCTATATTTTGTTCTTGTTCGATTTCACCTAGTGGCTTGTTTCCGATATGGAACTTAGTGAAAAAGGTACGTGCGAACTTTATATCCCCTATTACAAGGAAACCAACAGTTTTTTTTAAATAAAAACTCGTTTTTTAATGCAAAATAAATTTTTATGTGCTCTAATAGAAGCATTGGAGGATAAAGTGTAGGATTCCAAGGAATTCTGGCATTATAAATAATTTTAAATAAACCTTATATCAGAACCTCTCTATTTAAAACAAATTGTCGTGCTATTTTTTGCTATTTTAATTTTTTGGTTGTTTTATTGCATTAGTAACTATACAAGTATTTCGATGTATGTTCGTTTAAGGAAACCTTCGGTTGAATCACCATGAATTATTCGACGAGAATTGATACATTTTATAAAAATAATTTTTCTAAGAACAAAACCTTTGAGAACAAAAATTTTCTTTCTAACTTTTGCGTGGTTTTAAACGCTTATAGTGGTTTTATACTTGACTCCAAAAAAGGAAAATTATCGAAGCTAATTTCTGATTACCAATCAATCTAAAAAACTTTTTTTAAACAGGCGTCCTTAAAATGAGCCATTAAAAGCTTTTGAAGACAACAATGAACGAATTATAGGAAGGGAAACTGAAAAATAGAGAGAGAGAGAGCAAGCGAGAAAACAGATACAGAAAAATGATAATGCAGGCTGCTCAGACGAAATGAAGTATAAAGAGGAACACTGAAATGTCAGAAATCCTGCTATTTGAGAGTCAAAAATAGATACAATATCGTAAGATATGGCCTAAAAACTACTGATTCATTCCAAATTTTAAAAAATATCAATACAATATTTAAAATAGTGTTCTTTAAGAAAGTTCCACTTAGTGCTCTAATTATGAAGTGATGATAAAAGTTAAAAAGATGAGTTGCGCGGAAAATATTTCTGTAACTGAAGCTTCGGCTCAAGTGGCTTTACAAGACTTGCTTAATCAAACTGTAAATCGTTCTGATTAAATATCAATAAGAATATTTTTTTCCTTCGAGACGATATTAATAGTTTTTAAAAATAGTAAATAAGATTTTGACAGTTCCTCGAAAAAATTCTTGTTTCGAAAATTGAATTCGAACAATTCTTGTTTCTTTCAATTCTTGTTTCGAACAATGTTTGTCTTTCGAATTCAATTTCAAAAATTGAATTCGAAACAAGAATTGTTTCGAAAATTGAGGGTTGAATTCTTGTTTCAGTAAATTAATTTTTTACATAATCGAGATGAAAAACAGCATATTGTATTGTGGATTATCCACAAGTGTCTTCTCGATATTATAGACTAGTACGGCTCCAGTTCTTCTAGGAATTGAAACAAATATAAAAACAAGAAGCTGTATATGTCACAAACTACAAAACTGATTTGAATCCGACAGACATGAAAACTGGGGGCAAAAGTTTTAATTAGTCATAACAGCAAACGTTATTACGATTTCGCAACTAACCAAAGATGTAATTTGTGTCCAACCCCAAGCAAACAGTTTAAACATAGTTTAAATTTTTGTTTAAAGTAGTCATTAAAAACCATCTACAGATAGGATTGTCTACACTAGATTGCCGAATTAGATTCTTCTAGTGCTTATTATATCTTCCATATGGACTTACGTTATGAAAATGAGAAATGCAAGGATGCGAGATTAAAAACAATGGTGAAATATAAAAAAACACGATAAATTTAAATAGAAAATAAGGTCTCGTGGCTTATAAGCTGAACCGTGAAAGAAGGCAATACTGCATGCCCGCGGAAGTCAGCTGATGCTATTTTATTCATTTTTTTACTGATTATAGTAAAAATTTGATTTTTTACTATTTGATTGTCCATGAATCTCTGCATTAATTGAGAATTTCTTAATATTTACGGCTACCTAACATATCGTAAAGTTCTTAATACAAATAATTTTATAATTTTAATATTTAACAATTTTGGCGAACTTTTTCGTATATTTCACCACTGTGCGACGGGCAACGGTTCCATGAAGGAAGAATAAATTGCCTATCCGAAAGTAGAAAAAAGATTCGACGTTTGCATTTTTTTTTCTCTCTTATAGATTTCCTCAAATTTCTTCTTCATAAAATCGTAGCAGAAAACTGATAGCATCGCGTACACTGCTGTCTTAGAGTGTCGAAAATGGGAATGGATGTTGAGAAGATTGAACAGATTTAAGGCTGCACAGTATTTTCATAACTTACAAAGACTGCTGGACCAAACATACTGGTAGTAAGTGCTCCGTCTCTCAAATCACTGCCGGAACACAAGAAGCAGCCCGTAGAGTGGTGAAACTCAACGTCTGCAGAAAAAAGAGCTAAAATAAAAGATATAATAATTTATAAAATAAATAACAATGTATTAAATTAAAGAAAATCCATCCTATCAATATTAAATGAGGTGCACTGTCTTCGAGTATGAAATCCAAATCCACCTACGCAGCGACAAACAAATAAGCAAAATTCAAAATGAGTAAAAAAGTAATTCAAATTGAGCGGTTGGAATTTGAATCGAGGAAATGCAAATACACTTTTGCAGCTCCAAAAAATTTAGGAGAGAAGAATCTATGTCTTCTTTTAAGCTCTCCTTGACGCATAGAGATATTATGGCTTTAAAATTCTGTTTAAAAGTGGCTATATTCGCTTTGAAAAAAGAACGAGAAACCTTCTAATGAAATATGAAGTGTCCAGAGGAAAAGCGATGAATTTCGATTTTCTTTTGGTTTTAGAGCCATTTGTTACCTCTGCAGATGTAGTTTTATGATTCCTGTTTTGAAATAGGTAGTATGACAAATTTCCATTAGAACTACACATTTCGAATATTGAAGAACTGGGATAGAAGGCTGAGGTTCCGCGGGCTTGCGGGAAGATTGTTGTTCTCATTTAAAAGACGATTCCGACGCCAGGTTGGCGAATACAGCGGGGTTTCTTTTGAAGACGTAGATTCCAAGGTGAGCCGCGTGTATAATGTTTCATTATTTTTGAGCTCACTGAATAAAAATGTCAGTGCACTACAATTTAAAAGGAAGATTTCAACCTTTTAGAGAGATAATATATTTTTTATGCATTCAAATATATCACAGAAAATGCACTGTTTAGAAATATCTAAATTATAAAATCTTTTTATCATTGCTTATTTCTGAAGTTAAATCTTTTCTGTTATGACCACAAAACTAAAAAAATATAAAAAATTATTAAATCTGTTTTATATAGAAAACTTCTAAATATGCAAAAAAGGCCACGTTTTCAATACACAAAAAAGCCAGATAGCGTGGAACCTTGCTTAATGAGTTATTTGCATAACGAGCAAAATAATTTTTTAAAAAATTATTTGCTCAACGAACAACGTTTCAAATAAAGAGGGTCGAGACGAGGAATTCCCGGATTTTGTGCCTGCTACTGTAATATCCACATAGCTTTTATTTTGCTGTAACTATCAAACATGGTGTCTAAGGATAAACCTTATGTTGCCATCGATATTATAATCGTTATCGCCTTTTGCCACCACCATCTGCGCATGCCTACAAAGAAGATTCTACTTTTTAAAGGACTAAATGATTGCATTCATTCTTTTTTGCTTCCGATTCGAATCATGTTACGTTTCGTATATTAAAGTTTAGTTCTGAGTAAATTTCAATTATGTTTAATAAATTTGTTTCGTTAACTTGTAGTTTTTAATTGAGTTCAACTCCACAGCTTGGCGAAGATGGTAGCCATTAAGTAACCACAGCGCTACAGTTACTCTCAGAGAATATTATAAATATCAATTCCACATCGTTTCCTTCCTCAAAATGATCAAATATGCATAGGAAGGAGTTACTAAGAGAACCCTCACTTCTGCTTGTAAAAAAATTCGGTCCGGTAGTGTTGTCAAATGTCACATTGAGGAGTCTGAGAAAGTGCCCGTTGAGCCTATAGTCAACGAGATTGTGTATTTGGCCAAGATCAGGGACTGGAGATGGATAGCACTTATATCGATGAGGCTTGCTGAAGAGCGCAACCATGATCTGACCCCCGATGAGCTTATGCAGTTGAATTTTGTTTCACAGCAAGAGGTTATGGAGTAGAGTTTGACAGAGTAGGAGGAGGTAACTGCAAAGCAAAATTTTTCTAGCGCAATAAGAGAAATGCTGAAAGCGTAGGAAACTTTTGCGTCGTACATTAAGAATCATTATCTAATAAGGCAGTGGCTATTCTCACTATAAATTTATTTTATAAAAATGCTGTGTCGAATTTTCGCGAAATTTTGAAGCGATGGCTGATATAAAAACGACTTTAGACAGCTTCCTACTAAAAGAGAATTAGGTATGTATCATAATTCATATAAAAATCACAAAAAATCTTTTAAAGATAATTAGTTAGTTAATGATAATTATTAACTAACTAATAATTAAAACGACTTTAGACAGCTTCCTACTAAAAGAGAATTAGGTACGTATCATAATTCATATAAAAATCACAAAAAATCTATTAAAGATAATTAGTTAGTTAATAATAATTAGTTCAGTTCAAACCTGCAAATTATACTATATATCATAAATAATAAACTTATTAATTCGGTTTTTTTGTTTTCTGCAAATCGTATACGCATTACATTTTGGTTGACTCTGTTATAGAAAAAAAGATGAAGATAATCCACACTTCTTAACAATCTCTTATATATATATATATAATTTTATCTGAATAAACGCTGTACATTAAATTTTTTTAGTACTTTATTTCTCTATGGAACTAATTATCGTATTTTACATCAATTTACATGGGAAAATTTTTTTCGCTTACCGAGAGTTTCCCATTACGAGTAAGCTTCTGAAACAAGGCTCCACTGTTTTCATAACTTGGCTCTAAACAAGGCAGAAAACCCTGTACATTCGTAATAATAATCAAAATGATTTGAATATCATAACAATAATGAAACTTATAATTGTAAAATATACCGGAAAGTATTCTTAATTTTTCTTTTAGAATTAGATAAAAATTTGTGCGCCAACCGTAGAATTTTTGTTTTTGAATTCTTGGATTGCGTAAAGATAATTTGTGTGGTATAATCTTTTCTGATATTTTCAAGGCATAGCTCCAAACAGAAACCACTAATTAAATTTAGAAAAAGAAATTATCTGACATACGCTTTTCCCTCTCCAAAGTAGGTTTGTGCCAAATTTCTCTGCTCTAGGTATAGCGGTCTGCCTGATAGAGCTCATGCACACACATATTCTCAATGTTATAAGTAGATATATAAATAGGCTACAGCGTTTAAAAAATAAATGGTTGGCAAATCATGAGAGATATATTTGCAGTTATTGCATATTTGCTTAAATACAATACAAATTTTGTATGAAAACTTTGTTTTTCGTTTCCTGCAAATTAAGAAAATTGGAACTTTTCATTTAGAATAGTACGTTAATTTGAAAATTTTGTCATATCCGTGTAATTTCTATTAAAAATAGCCATGTTAGAAAATGGTGTTTTGCGATACAGGAAACTACAAATCATGAACATTAAACCATCGGAAAAAACTCAATGATTTATGAGTTAACCCTGATATGAGGTCCTTTGAAAGGCTGATAATTTTTTACGAAATAAATTAGTAAGTATTGTTCGAACAGATATGACATCATTCAGCTTTGGTATTCATTTTTCTAAGATATTAGAAAAGATATAGATAAAAATACATTTATATGTGCTTCGACATGATAACAAAATAAGTACCACTGTTTAAATCCAAATATTTTCTATATATATTTTTCATTTTGTGCTTAACGCCGTACTCACTATATTTCTTCTTTTGTTTAATTTAAAACCAGGATTTTATATCCTGGATGGTAAGCAAAACTTAGACATATTTGTCAAGAATTGATGTGTTCGTTTCGAAAGCAATAATGTTGCATTTTTTGCGATTTTGAAGTTTCAGCGCCTTCTGATAGGTCAATGGATGTAATTATAACATATCTTCTTAGGAACGTGGAGGACGATAAAATTCCATCAGAATTATATATTTCAAAAATTGGAAAATTGAGGAAAAAGTATCAAAACTATAGAAAACACCGTAACTAAATTAGTATCATAGAGAAGATAATTTTCTTAAATTTCTGGATATATTTTTTGTGATACAATATTTTCCGAAGTTATAAAGGCCAAACTATAAATTCGCCTAATTTTTAATTAATTCAAATTTTACAGAAACAACCTCGAAGTACACATTCTTCCTTCCAAAGTATGTCTGGGTGAAATTACCTTGTTATAGGTCACGCGTTGTGTCCTGTAGAGCAAACATTCCATTTTTATGAGTAGAGATATAAATAGGTTACCACTTTTTTCTAAATAAAGGTTTGACAAATCATGGTTTGCTTTATTGTCTAAATATTTAATTAAAATAAAAAATAATGCATTTAAAATGGCTATCTATGTGTACAGGCGATTGAAAATCATGACAAATCTGGATACCAGAAGACGGGAAAAAAAGGAACCTCATCGGTTTCAACCGCACCTTTTTTATTAAAGTAACCCATTTCTGGAGGAAATGCGTTGAAAAATAATTTAAAATATGCTTTTTATTGTAATAAACTATTAGCTAAGTAATATTGTCATTAAAAATTAATAATCAGAGCCGATATGCTTATATTTTAAAACAAAAATGGTAATTACTTTCCTTCTATTCCCCGTTATTGCTTCAAAATCCTGTTTTCCATCTATTATCATCTAAAGAAATCAAAGAATTTTTTACAGCCATGAAAGTTAGATGTTCATTTGGGGGCTGGAAAATTGCAATTAACCTATATATTCGGTAATGTAAAACAACGCTCAAGAATTGTACAATGTGAAGTCCCTTAAAAACGATTTGGCGGAAAATATTAAAAAGTTTATGACAGAAAGCATTTTTAAGAAAAAAGCATAATCTTTTCAAAGAAATTAATTTTTTTAAATTTGTAACTTTTGAACCAGAATATTATTTTAGAAATTTATGTTCCTGCACAGTTTACATCTATCTATTAAAAAATTTTAAATGTTTGATAAAAATTGTAGAAAAAAATTTTAATTGCCGAGTCCCTGGATATAAAAGAAATTATGAAGTCAAAGTGGTTTTAAATTCAGGAACCATCATCTTATACGTCAAAATATAGTATAATATCTATTAAAAATAGATATTATTACGAAATTAACACGATTGGTAACATTTCGATTGATTTATTTTCATGTTTTTAGATATTAAAATTATTTAGAAATTGAAAAACTACCAATTTTATGATTCATAGAAAGTACGAATGAGGGAAAAACTTATATAAGTATCATTCTAAATTAATTGTATCTCATTAATATGCGCAAAATACAGCCACACTGCGTTACTTATGAATGCATGCCATATAAAATTGCACCATCACGGAATATAAAGGTCCAAAATTAAATTAAACCACAAGACAAAAATGTAACTATTTAAAATTATACTAGGATTTCGTTGTTGTTTCTTGGATTTGGGCCTTCGCTTGGCAAATGATTTTTTTATTTGTTATGAAAATTCTATGAATTTTAGAAAACTAATTCGCATAACAATACAGGGTGGTCATAAATTATTCGACCCATTTAAAAAAGTAACAAGAAAAAACTAATAATGTTGCAACTTTGGCTTTTTTAGATATGATGATTTTTTAGAAATGAGAGCTCATTTTATAAAGTTTTTTATTCGGATGGATAACGCGCCGTTACGGTGTTCTAGGTGATTGCAAATTAGTTTCAAAAAAGGTTTGAGAGCTATTACCTGCGAAACTATTATAGTTAGAAGAAAAATAAAAGCATGTA
Source organism: Araneus ventricosus (assembly GCA_013235015.1). NCBI lineage: Eukaryota > Metazoa > Arthropoda > Arachnida > Araneae > Araneidae > Araneus > Araneus ventricosus. The sequence goes on along the minus strand of BGPR01002833.1, from coordinate 120,447 downwards.
TTTGTAGGGAATTTTACGCTCTTTAAGTTATTATATCTATTGCAATTCATGAACTGAATAGGTGAGTACACAGTTTTGAGATATTCAAGAAAATCTGAAAAAAGAAAGCCAGAAGACGCGCATCTGTTTTGCTAATCGATAGCCATTGCATATGGAAATATCTCGCTGTAGCAAATTTATAAACCGTAATGATACACAAAATATCTAAAAGAAACTTTTTTATTTGCTATCTCATTTTAAAAAACGCAGTTGTAAAATCATTAGTTTTTTTATTAATTTTTGAAATAGGTTCAATAATTTATGACCACTCTGTATATTGAAAAGACCTGTCTAGCTTATAGATGGTTTAGTACATAGCATGTGTGAATAATATGCGTAAGAACGTATCACGTTTTTTTCGGGTATAGAAGACCTTGGTCCTTACAATGCTATGGTATTTGTTCGAAAGAGTAATGGGACATGCAATTTTAAATACGTAGGTGATTTACAGTTATAAATACATGGTGATGTGCAGTGACACTTGGGTACTTCAAAGATGACCTGACAAAAATAACAATTCGAATTTATAAAAATAGATCCTGTTAACATTACACATAATAGGAAATCCAGGATATCAGAGATAAAATTAGAAAATCGAAGAATTCTAATTAAAATAGTTTGAATTCGCTAGGCCTCACTGTAATTCTAAAATTAAGTGTACAAACTATACTGGCAGCAAAGAATTGAGCCATGCTTAGAGTATAAAATAAAATTAGCTTTGTGAAACATATCTATATAAATGCTGGTAATAAAAATATGATTCTGTTGACGAAAGAATAGTATAAACTGTAAAACACGTGAATCTGATTGAACTGTAATATTAAGAAAGCGTTTCTTTATTTGCTGAATTATGTGCGCTTTCTTTAGATGGTTACCCATTACCAAAACGTGCAGCGTGCATAGAATTTGCATATAGTTTGCGCAGAGATGAGGCTGCATTTCCGGATCCAGCGAAATTCCAACCAGACAGATTTTCTTCTGAAAATAGCGTCAACATATCAAAGTTTGCTTGCATTGCTTTTTCTGCTAGTCCAAGAAATTGTATTGGTAATTCAGGAAGTGAAATATGCTTAAAACTTAATGTTATCTTTCTCATGGATAAAAGTTGGAGAAAATGCCTGGAAAGAAACAAATGTTGTCCGATCATAGAAAATTATCAAAACGATGCCCTAAAAGGTGAAGTCTGTCGTCGTCGCGTTGCCCTAAGTGTTAGATCTGGGCTTCAGGGCAGGTTCCACAGCATATTGATGGTTCCTACATAGTGGGGAATGAGGTCGCTTCTCATTGGCTCTCAGCGTCACGTGACGGCTTGCTTCTACATGATGTCATAGCCACGCATAGGCGTGATTTTAATTATATTTTTACCTTCTGCTATCGTATCATGGGAGAAATCACAACTACCTTCTATTTATGATTATTTGGCTATTCCTCAAGAAAATGATGAATACATTTTTAGAATAAAGCAAATAAAGGATGAACCTTCATCATTGGTAGGTACTGTTAAGTTTCACAACGTCATTTAGAAGCAAGCCAAGTCACGTGAAGATGATAGCCAATAAGAGGCGACTTCATTCCCTACTATGTATGACCCGTAAATATGCGGTTCCCGGTTCCCACCGGGTGTATGTGGGTCTATTGCACGACAAATCAAGCGTAGGATTCAAGTATTTTCCGGCTGGTGGGGTACAGAGGTTTGGGTGGTTGTGCCAGCTCAAAGAACTTCATAGTCATCTAACCGCAGTTTCAAATTACGAAGCCCTCGAGTTGCTTCCATACAGAATGTTAATATATCTAAACAAGCTGAAGTCTGTTTGTAACAGTAGTAGTGTATAAAAGCGTGTTCATAGCCGTTCTCGTTGCAGTGCAGCCATATCTTAAATAAACAAAGAATGAACCTTTTAACCGTTGGCTTTATACATTTTTTTTATCATTCTGATATAAAAAAAAATATTTTTAATCGCGAAACGGATAGTTCATATAGATCTTAATCAGAAGAAAAATCGCGCAACAGTTGTGTAAAGTTGTGTAAAACAGTTGTGTAAGTAAAAGTTATTGCATGCTCCAATATCATAATTTTAAAATGGAGTGAATTCTGCACTGATTCTGTAACTGTTACAAGAGTTTTTGCCTTAACTGGACTCTGAGATTATGGCACTTAATAAATTTTAAATGTATTTTGTAACAGGTCTTAGCCCTTTTATTTCTTATCTTTATCGATTTAAGTTAGCTAATAGCCCACGAAGCATTTGAAAGCGACTGGGTGATGCCGATCACTATGTATTTGATTGTGCTTTTCCTCGAAATATCATCTAATTAAACCTTGTGACAGGTTAAAAGATGTTTGATTTAAAACTGTTTTAAATAATAAAGTTTCTATGCTCAGAATCCAAAGCTGTTGTGAAGAATCCAGGAATATTGTTGATCATGTTCTGAGCTCTAGGTGTTGTTAAATGGAAGTTGATTGTGAATGATTTCATTTTCTTTGTTTTGTATTTTTTTCTTTCTTTGTATTCGTTTTGAATGTTTTTTGTGGATTTTATTGGACTTAGATCAGCATTTGTTTTCCACATGTTAAGTTATTTTATGTTTTCGATTTTCTCTACTTTCTGTATCTTATGTGAATTTCATTTGAAAGGTTAGTAAATGCTGTTCCCCGTAGAGCCACATTATGCTCTGAAACCATTTGGGCTGAGCGAGCTCTCTTGGGCATTCAAAAAATCCAGAATAAAAGCAGCAGTCTGTTGAGTGGTGATACACAAGATCTGCAAAAAAATAGAAAATCATGATTATCATATCAATCGTGTGCACTGTTTTCTGGTATAAGAAAAGTGTTTTGCTGCCAGGTAGTACTGTCCAAGAGTTGATACCATCAATATTTTGTTCCTATTAAATGAATGTGCGATATTATTCAAACTGAGAGGATTGGAATTTATTATCGCATTTCCTACCCAAAATAAGCATTTTTTATTGCTGAAATTTAGTATATGTTGTGTCCTGAATTCGGAAACACAAAATATTTTTGTCAGTAAGGAGTTTTTATTGGTACCTATGTATGAATACCTACTGGTATTCATACATGTGATATTCTGTTCACTGAACTCCAGTTTCCACTGCAATGCACCCAAGTTTAAAATTAAAACAAAATACTCTATAATAATACATTTTTAAAATATTTTGCTTTGAGACATTTAAGATAAGTATCTGCGTGAAAAGAATTATGAATGATATATAAAAAAATTAAATGGTTTTAAAACCTTACCATGAAAACAGCTTTACAATCTTTCTCGACCATCAGAGCGCAAAAGCCACACTGAAATCATTTATTGCCAATTATTTTATTGCTTATATTGTCAAAATAGCGGAAAATAACAAAACGAGCAAGAAGCGACGAATTCATTTTTGAAGCTGCGATTTTTCTCTTCGTCGCATGATATGCGACGCCGAAGGGGCAGGCACAAAAAAGCCAAACTTACGACGTGCGACGCCAACCAAGAAGGGGTTAATGGTAAAAATCCAAATTTACCCGTGTAGCGATAAGAATAGAAACTAAAAGGAGACCTTATGCCATTACCTAATGTAGTTCCTTGCCAGTTAGTGTTATGAAGGCGTGGAAATGTTGCGAAAATGTCGGTATTTTCCTTTTGTGGACAGAAAGAAAAGTCCGCTTATATTAAGTATCCAGGGAAGAACGATGAGGTTCAGTTTTTTTTCTGATTTCGAAGGTCAGCGTCATCTGTTTTCTCATTGTATGTAGTTTTACGAAATTTGCTTGAACAGGTGGGACGATAAAATTCCATTTGAAATACACATTTCACATATTGAACAAATGGAATAAAATTATTATTTCCTGCAAGCTCGCTTGGAAGATTGGTAAGTTTCATCTTTAAAACATGATCTCGAGATCAATCTGACAAATCGAGGAGGATTTGTTTTGAAGAGGTTTCTAAGTTGAACGCATGTATATTGTTTTATATCTTTTGAACCATTTAAAAAATTTTCCTAACTGATTAAAAAAGAAATTACGTATAATATTGTAATAAATTTAAACTTCAACCGTACGAACCGAAAGGATATTTTTTAATCATCGAAATGTATTACAGAAAGGAGCATTAATGTGCATAAATGTGTAAAAAATAAAAAAATTATCTTTCCTAACTTCTAAAGTTAAATCTATCAAAACTAACCTAGATTGTGATTTAGTTTGCAGCAGTTTTTTTCTGAAAGTCTGTGCAAGCTTACATCAAGTTTGCCAAGGCAAGACCACAAGATCATAACAAGTTTTCAGAAGCGACGAAGTCACCACGCGTCGAATTTGTATCAAACTCTCCACGTCAAGTCATGGCAAACCAGTAGGAAAAAGAGAGCACTCATACGAACCTTGGATTCGTACCCATGAAATCTCGGTTACCAACCTCTCTCCTTATCTACTAGACCAGCGAATCCTCGCTCGGCGGAGATAGCGAGAATTATTATACACAAATTACAAGTTATTTTTAATTGTCTCCTTGATTTAATAATTTGTTTTATAATTTGAAGTCAGGAGAGAGAGCGATTTTCGCTAGTAAATACGCTTTACTGAAGGAATAAATTATGAAATTAGGGTTCAAAAGAAATTACTTTAAAAATTATGGGACACAAAGTAAGTTATTATTTTTCAACAAACATTATCTGTTTTTGAGGTTTAATTTTAATTTTGTTCATGAACGTTAACATTTCAACATTAAGAAAAACCGATAATATTTTCTTTAAAGTGCGATTTCTATATTTATTAAAATTTGGGATTGCAAATTTTTCAAAAGTAATATTTTTTATAAAAAGTCCTAGTTATTTTTCTCAAATTATCATTGTTTTATTAAATTAATAAAAAGAAGGACGGTCTAGGAGATGTTATTAAAAAACTGAAGTTTTTTTTAAACAGAGAAAAGGAATCAAAACCAGATATATTCAACTGTGTCCAGGTCGTGATGTGTAAGTGTGCCGTGTCAACTTTGCAGGAAACGTGTTTTGTAATCGTGGTGTGTTAGTGTGTCGTATCAGCTTCGCAGCAGGCTTGTTGGGTGGGGGCGCGCGCTCCATCCTCCGCCATCAACTCGCCCTCAGACTGCTCTAGTCACTCTCTGAATCAAATATTAGTTCAATTATGGCTTCTTACTTGAGAAGTGGTGATTGAAATATCTATTTAATTGGTAGCGAGTGTCACCAAATTAACTGAAGCAAAATTCAATCCAACCGTCAAGTACTATCGGTGTTATTTTATAATTTATATGAGGTTAAACTGTCTCTAAGTGTAAGTGCCAATTTAGTGTGTAAATGCTTGCCTCTTTGGGAGAATGCAAGGTTTACTAAAAGAGCGACACCTTATTGTGTATAAACAATTACTAAGGTGTACTCTTATTGCCGCAATCTTCAAAAATGGGGGGCCAGAGAGAATAAGAAAGTAAGTTTACTTCAGATTTAAATAATTTATTTGAAACTGCTGACGCTGAAACTTCGGAAATTATAAAAATTGAATACAGAACACTTTTGGATGTCTTTATGGGAATCGATATGAAGCTTAAAAAGAGTGAAGATAGGGAATTATTGAGAGTCTGAGAACGCAGAAACACACGGACTAAGGCTCATTGTAGTTCGGAGATTGCTGACAATTGCATGGATTCATCAGATGAATCGTCAGGCAACTAGGATATTTCTGATAATCCTGGCCTTTATCAACTTATTATCCCAAGGTCTCTTGAGAGAAACAAAGATGTGCAGATAGGATTAGGGATAAAAAATGTACTTAGGAGGACATATATTTAACTCCAAAATTAATGGCTGTATTCGATCGATGACAGGTTAGTCATTACAGTGTCGGTATTGTTCTCGAAACCGTAGATGAGTCTATGAGGTATAACATAGATAAACTGACAAATAATGGAAACACTATGCAAAGATATGTGGACGATTTTCTTAAGAAGAAGGCTACTAATATTAAAGAATAATTTAAAGGAAATGAACCTAGTTTCGTATCCTTTCTTTGGATGGAAAATTGTAACCTCTTTTAAATGAGCGAGATTTAAAAAGTAAAAGGCTAAGCACATATCGTAGTTACATATAAACAAAACGAAAAATTGGGCGAGTGCCAAAATTAAAGAATTCTTCAGGGAAAGAGCAAACTATAGCTATCTGGCGTTTTCTAGAAGATTCTGGGTTGAAAGACAATGCTCAAATTCTCTGTTATGGCACAAATATTTCCAACACTGGTAGTATCAACAGTGCGATTACATTTCTAAGGCAGTATAAATAGATATCTACTGTTTAGTGTGATAATTGTATACTATCAGTTTTCGGATACAGAGATATTTTCCATCTCGGCACCAGACGTACGAAATTGTGCTACGAAGTGTTATCGAACGTGGTTTACATGAAGTGACTAGTATTCCAGATGTTGTTGTCTTTTTAAAAAAAAGTCAGAAAAAATGGAATAACTTACAATAAATGCTTGAATGAAATATATAAGGAGAGCGAAATACTGAGAAATTCAAAATATATTTCTAATGCACTTAAAAAATTAAAAATCAAGCACGATTAAAGGGAACTCCTTTAATTATAACGATAGTCAATTTTTAAACATTTTTCAAATTTTTTGCAAGATGAAAATCTTACAAAAAATTTGAAAAATGAATGCAAAAATTTGAATTTATAATTTAAGTCATTCAAAATTTAGATATGCCATAAAATCTGTTCATTGTTGCTTTTTCTTTAGAACAAGTATAAGAACACTTCAATTCTAAGAAAAGTTTAAATTTATAAAAGAAATTGGATATCTGGATCTCATTCAAGATCTTTGGAATAGGGACGATTCTTATTTAAAGTCATAAGAAACATTCTGGAGACACCCAGTCTTGTCAATGGTGCAGCCGAAAGAGAGGTGACATTTCTGGAAGCTTTTAATCGACTCTTAACTGTGGATAAAAAGCAAAAGAAATTTCTTTTTCAAAACCACAGAAAGCAGTATCTGGACTGTACAAGAAGTCTATTCTTAAACAAGAAAATATATTATTAAAAAGTGTATTTTGTATTTTAATATATTATCAAAAATTGCATAATTAAACTGTAAATTATGATAGCAAAACGATAGAATTTCTATATATGAATAGCAAATATACAATTTTAAATACTAAATTTTTAGCAATTTTAACTCCTACATCTTTATTTAAATCTTTACGGACAGGTGGCTTTTTTTAACCATTTACGGCGCACTAACCTTTAAAGTTTAAACTAAAAAAAACAGTTATATATAGTTTACTTAGGCCTAAAGGAGAACACAGGAAAAATTTCGTAAATATCAAAAACCCGTTTTGATTCTGTGGGTGTGCCATCAGCTGGACAACTGCACCACTAGAGCTCTGAAAAGTGCGACTAAGCGAGCATTGTGGAGAAGCGCGAAATGAGCAACACCTTTTGCATATGAATTAAAAAACTCCACTTTATACCCGTGTAGCAGATTTAGGATAAACCAAGGCGCACCATGAGGAGGCCTGCTACACTACACACACACCCCAAAAAAAAGGGGAAAAAATAAAAAAATCTTGGTTATGTATGATGAGTAAATGAGATAATTATTTACAGTTCTATGCATATATACATACATCTATTTTCAGGAGTGTATTCCTCGGTATCGCAGATATCCGCATGCTCAGATTCGCTATACGAGGGCAATTCTTGAATAATTTTCAGTGCTTCGGAAAGAGTTAGTAGACCTTTACGCGTCATTTCCAATACAATTAATTTACAACAAAAAATTAACTACAATTATATTTGCAATAAAAAATAAGCTATGATATATATATAATTAACACCATCTACACAATTATATAAAACGAACGGTGGCCAAACTTAAAATCGAGAGCAAAAAATTCGTGCAGCTACTGATTAGACCAGAGCTACTGATACTTCTCTTCATAAAATTAAAAATATATATATAGAATAATTAGTTTAAGATACAGCAAACAAAATAACCTAGAAATGTTTTTTCAACAATTTTTTTGTACCAGAATAAAAATTAAAAAAATTCCTTCAAAAATAAGGTTTTTTAGAAAGCGCTCCATAGCTGAAAATCGTGAATCTGCTTGATTCGTGCTGCCATCTATTATTATAAAGAAAGCTGAAAGTGAATCCTAAACCTATTATTTTCCATTTAGAGTTGAATTTAACGGTTTGAGAAGCGACTGAAGTTAAGTGTGCCATCAGTTAAGGCACTTAGAACAGATAGGTGCACATGCGCATCTCATTTTTTCCAACTCTACTCTTATTTAAGTATATACGCCTATATTTTTATGGTTTAATAAGATTAGAGGTTGAATGGATGGATGATACAAGCATTCGTATTTGAGTGGCTATGATTTTTCGTGAAAAGGGTTGTCCTCCACGTGAGTCTCATAATTAGATTCTTAGTCGTTGTACTGAGTCACTACTCCATTGAGATATAATGCATGAGATTCGTACTCAGCTTGTCTCTCCTTGCTCAATTCTTACAAAGCAGCCAAATATTGCTCTGTAGGGATAATTTCTCGAAGTTTCTTGATAGGTTGCGTTATGCAGAGAGTTTCATGCACTTTCAAACTCGATCATTGACTGATTCGTTGTCAGCGGCAGTGGCAGAGAAAGTAGGAGGAATGTTAATATGAGGTTAGAGTAGTGGTGACCCCTCTACCATCAATAGTTTTCGTTCAGTTTATGGTACATACAAAATGGCGTACTCTATACTCCGTACCTTTTCCGTAATGGGTTAATCAAGCTCGATGCGGCACGGGTTCACCTTTATATATTGAAGAAATATTTGGTATACTACACATTATGGTAAATGGGAAAAAATATAGGGAGTGCGCTTAAAAAATGTTAAGTAAATGTTTCTCCATTATAATAAGGGCCACCTAATTTACATATGCATAGACGTGATAACAATAGACCAACCACTATTTAATTTCAAAACTTTTATATATAAATTTTCATTAAGGGCTGAAATTATAGATGGCGAACTTTAGTAAATGTTGCATTGTTTAAAGCTTGGAAATTCTTTTCAGGGCTGGAAAAGGCGAATTAGATTTGAAATTTAGAGTTTCTCCTCCGTCCTGTGGAAGGCCTTACATCCTCCTGGGTAGGCTGGGCCGGAGCGGGTTGTAAATAAATAAATTGAGGGTAGAGGTTAAATACTACATATATATATATATATTGAATACTGTACCTTCCTTTATATGAACAAAAAGTATTATAACTGTAAATTTTCTGCTATACAATATAAGTATATTAATTGCTTTCCTATAAAAATATTAAAATTAAACGCGCATTTAAATATAACAAACAATTAGTCAGAATGATTTTAACTATAATAGTATAAAAGAAAGTAATACGAGTGATGATTGTAGTTGTGTAAAATATAATAAGAATGAAGATCATGGGCATGTAATTACTTGAGATTCGAATATTGTTAGAAATGAAAAATTTAGAAAATTAATGAATAAGGATACAAAGCATCGATTAGTTCGAGCTAATAGTAATGAAATTATTAAAATACAATTTAAAAAACACATTGAAAAATTTAAATTAAATAAGGCAATTAAATATAGTCTGCCTTTAGAGGCATTTAATGAATATAAATAAAAAACTTTATTAGATCTTTTTAACCATAAATTTAAATCTCATGATTATAATAGATATCTAGATGTTAGAAAAAAAATAAAGGATCTGCAAACAGATTTTATAATAGTCTATATAGACAAAGCGCCCAGTAACTTTGCTATAATTTGTAAATATTATTACAAAAACTACTTAATGAACATATAATTAACAGTGATAATTATAATGATTCAAAACCATGTGACAGAGAAATTTCTAATAGAATTCAAGACTTCCATAAAAAACTAGAAATTCATTATATTAAAAAAGATTATCTTCACATCTTTCCAACTCCAAAATTTCACAAGAGTTTTCTTAAATTTAGAAGTGTTACCAATCGCTGCAACACATATATTAAAAAATCTGGCAAATTCTTACAAAAATACATACAGACAATCATAGAGAATTTAAATAAGCAAAGAGATGCAATTATTGTGAATAATAGTGTAGAGATTGTAATTATAATAAAAGAATTTGGTGTATCTAGTGTACAAACATTTGACTTCCAGGATTTATTTAATAGTTTAAATATTGAAGATTTGATTAATACCCTAGTAAAAATAAATAAAGATTTTTTTCTAAAAAGATATTAGCATTAATAAATATAAAACTCTTTTTAATCTTGTACTAAAAGAAAATTATATATTCTTTTTGAAATTAAGATTTACCATCAAATTAGAGGATTACCTCAAGGAGGTCCAGCTAGCGAAAGTTTGGCGAATATACATCTACACAACTACGAGAAGGATTTAGTTAATAATAGCTCTAGTATATTATTTCGATATATAGTTGATTTGATATTATTTAATAAAGAAATAGACCTAGAGCCACAAATTAACTTCTATCCCAACTATTTAAAACTAATAAAAACTAATGACAATGAATTAGCTGCAGAATTTCTAGATTTAGATATGAAAATTATAGATAGTAAAATTGTAACAGATATCTTTGATAAAAGAACGGCATTTAATTTTTAAATCAATAAATTTCCTTTTTGGGATAGTATTCTGAGCATTTCAGTCTTCAAGAATTTATTAAAAAATTATATAATCAGAAATAATAATTTAGTAACTGACAATGATAATAGAATTAAGAACCTAAATTTTTTTTTATAATTGTGCATTGGTATATGGAATGCCCAAAAAATGTGAAGAGTTTATATAGATAAAAATATTTAGATCACTTAGAATAAAACATTAATTTTAGTATTTTATACATTATTTATATGTAATTCTTGGCTTTTTGGTATGTATTTTTTTCTTATATTACTTATATTGTGTAATTTTTTTCAAATTGATTATAGCTTTACTAGTTTCTGAATTACTGCATGGATGGCGCCAGTATTTATAAAATAAAATAGTCCTTAAAATAAGGTTCGATTCTAAATATTCAAATACTTGATTTTATAAAAATTTAGATTATTAATTGATTACATTACATAATTTAACTGGTTTTGAGATTTTTAATATTGGTATCATACTAATTCTTTAATATTAAAATAAATTAAATTATTTGGTTAATTTAAGTTGAATTAAAGTCAGAAATCTGGTTTTGTCAATCTTTGATGTCAAGTTAAGTGGTGGTTTATATTTAAATGAGGATTACAGTCACAGGATAAGTAAACACATTGATTCTATAATTCCTAGTGAATAAGAATGGATATTTTATTGACTGATGTATTTGTTGTTCTTAGTGTAATATAACAGTGCAATATATTGATGTATTTCATAGATTTAATATAGCTACTTTCCTTATAACGGTAATATTTTGTTAGTGTTAGTGCATGGATTTTTCATTATAAATTCTTTCATTTCAGGGTAAATTACCCTTTTTGTCTTCAAACAACTTTAGTAACAAGGATGGTTTGTACAGAAAAAATTATTTAACCAGGCCAATGCTCTTCCAAAGCAGAGTTACTAATTTTATTGTTGAAAACTCCAAATTTTGGGTTTTGACTTTTTCAATAGTTGTAAGGGTTATATCGTTCATAGAATTGTTTTACATGTGCTCTTTGCGTGCGTATTGCACTTTTGTTTATAGGATCATAATTTAAATTTTGTTTAATTAATAAATTTTTATTTTTTGAATTGCATTTTGGTATGTCTTGTTTATTTTGTTTTGTATATTCATATATAAAAGATTATATTTTGGTTTAAATATATATATAGTAATATCAACTATTATACCACATGTTACATCTGAATATTCAGAACAGAATAAACAAATCATGTCAAAAATGCAATGCAAAAAAAAAAAGTTTATAAATTAAACAAATTTTAATTATGATCCTATGAGTAATAGTGCTTAATGTATGCAAATAGCATGTGGAAAAACTCTAATTTATGCATGAATAAACTTAATTTTTAATAAAACCAAATATAAAATATAATCTAAAAAATTGAAAATACTATAGATACTAAGAGCAAATGATAAGTTTAAACATGTAAATGAACTCTGTTCCAATGAAACCTGTTGAAAAAAAGAAATTCAAATGTTTGGAATATATGTATATATATCAGAGGTGATTGAAAACTGGAGGAACAATCTTCTAGGAGGGATGGGGTCCTAGAGGACTCTGAATCACATAGGAATGCATGGTCGGAAATGCAATCCTAAAGAGATAGGGGGTTGTTAGAAGTTGCCGCTGATAAACGGTTGACAGCCACCCGCAGAGGTGTTAGGATCGAAAATAGGAATTCATCGTGATGGCAAATTGACATTTAAAGACTATAAGCGTAAAATAAGTCGTGACTTTCCTAATAATGATGTTGCCGGAAGTTTTCTAGCTAGGTGCCTGGTTCTCACCGCTTACAGTTTTGCACGTTTGAGGGCTTCTCATTATTGGCTTGTCATTCCTGCATCTTTGTTTATCCTGCAGCTTGTCAGAGGTAGTAGAGGCGTTTTTAAGTGACGCATCTTCATGGCTACTGCGATCGTCCGACGGATACCCGGCGTATTTCAAAACGTCCGACATTCCATGCAGTGCCCACGTTACGAAACTTCGGGCAGCTTCGTTATCAGGAAAGCTATAACTTATTTTACACTTATGGTATTTAAATGACAGTTTGAAATCACGATGAATTCCTATTTTCCATCGTAACACCTCTGCAGGTGACTGTCGACGGTTTTCCTGAAAAACCCCTAACAATCCCCCTATCTCGTTAGGATTGCATTTAAGAACTTGCATTCCTATGTGATTAAGAGTTCTCTATCTGTACCCCACCTCTCCTAGAAGATTGTTCCTCCAGTTTTGAATCACCCTGTGTATATCGTACAACTAATTTTAAAATAAATTATTGGCACATCGAAATTTCCTGTATTACCTAATAACTTAAGAATAACAAAAATATGAACTTAATATTTTCATGTATATGTCCAGGAGAGTGGAAACTAATTCTTTTTTTTTAAATTAGAAAATCGGAACTCTGCGTTTAGGGTAGTATGTTAAAATGATAACTTTTGTCCAGTTCGTGCAGTTTCCAATCTTAAACAGTCATCTTACACAATGTTTTTTTCAATAAAGGACACTTCAATGCATAAATATTTATCAATGGAAAACATCGTAGTTATAATAGAGTTAACGCCTGTATGAGCCTGTTTGAAGGACGGATGATTTTCTTACGTAAATATTCTAGTAAGTATTGTTTCATCAGATTTTCCTTAGGAACATTCACATTCATTTTTAAAAGATAATTTAAATATTTAAAAGGTACGGAGAAATACAGATTTAGATATGCATGAACGTGCTAATAAATGCTTACCACTATTTTATTTCAAACTTTTACTATATAAATCATCATTAACAGTACTCAATAATGTGGAATAAGCAACGAAAACCGTTTCTTTAATTTAAAGCTTGGAATTTTATGACCGAGCTGGTGAACAAAAATTATAGTTGAAGTTATCATTTTTTTTCATAATTAGAGATTTCAGCGGCATCAGTTCGACTAATGTATGTAATTATATGATATCTGCTTGGAAATGGATAAGATGATGAGATTACTTCAGAGATATACAATTGAAAATGTGGAAAATTGTGTTAAAATTGGAAAAAAAATTATACCACATCGAAATTGGTATCAGCAAAAATATATATTTTTACAAGATTTTTAGACGCTGCAAAATAATTTTTTTGGTATAATATTTTCCTAAGTTATCAAAGAAAAATTCCAAATTCGCTTTAGTTTTTATTTTTTAAAAATGGCCCCGAAGTACATTTTCCCCTATCCTTTCAAATTCCTTTGCTCTGGATCCATAACTCTGCCTTGCAGAGAGCAAACACACGCACATGTGCACATGTAGATGCACAAACATTCTCCACTTTTATTGGTACAGATTTAATCATACTACAGCCGTATTTTGAATCAATCATTCATTCAAAAATGTATCAATATAAAAATGACTTAAAATATCATTAGTATTGTATTAGTCGAAATTTAATTCATGTATTATAACTGACTTTAAATAACTTTGATTATTTGAATCAAAATTGAATTTGCTTCATATGCATTTGTTTAAAGCCTTAAATGCTCAGAAAAATATATTCACTCACTTGAAATATGAATTTGAGTATTTTCGAATTACATTTAAAACTTCTATGTTAGATTCCGAGTTGATATGATGTTCTGAAATCATGAAGGCTCTTATATTTGAAATTGAAATACAACCCATTCTAATCAAAGGATTATTAGAAGATATATTGTTATTTGAAATGTAAAAATGAATTTTTATTGAGTGAAATAAATACTAAGAAATATAAATTGAAAATTTTCATTCAGAGTAAATCTGCTTAATTAACTTATTAAGATGTGTTTTAATTTTTTTATTCCAAAATGTCGTTTTGTTCTAGTTGAGAGATGATTATATAATGAAATCGTGCCTTAGACAAAACATCAGGATGGCTAAAGCTGGTCATGGTCGAGACTTAAGATCAGCGCTACTAACAGTCACGGAGAGAAAAATCCACCTTTGTTCTTTAAATAGAAAATAATATAAACAATATAAATATTAATAGAATAAATCGTGTATGAGTCAGTCAGTTAATAGTAATAAGGCAGTCAATTTTAATTAATTATTGACAACATTTATTGAAATTAGTCAAGAAAAACTCCTCGGCATCTAAAGTGTCATCCGAGAAAAGATTTTTTTTTTAATTTTTTGATAGTGAAAAATAATTTGTGCCTTATAGTTTTTCTCGAAGTTATCAATGAAGAACTCTAATATTACGCTTAATGGATAAATAATTACAATTTTAACTGAAATTTCAAAAAAGGAAGAAACTCCGAAGTACAAATTGTCTCTTTCCAAATTATGTTTGTACCGATTTTCTTTGCTCTAGGTTGAAAGGCCTGCCATCCAGTGGGCAAACATAACATAATCTCATTTTTAATAAAATAGATATAAATATGGCACATCTTTTTTTAACTAAATGATTGTCAAATCGTGATTAGCTGTATTGTCTGAATATTGGTTAAATTTAATATTAAGGATTTAACATTGTTATCCAAACATCAACCCTACTTTGTAGGGTGTGAATGTGCAAACACGGAGCCCTATTCTTGAAATTTTAATTAAAATATGAATGAATTAAAAACTAATAAAGATTTTGACATTTTTCTTAACTAAATTCAGAAAATATTAAAGCACAAAGTCATTTTTGCTCCATCTGAAAATGCAAAAAATTACATTTCAATCATGTGAATTAATTTGATGTGCATTTTCGTCTAATTTTATTACATTTTAAATATATTTTTAGGCATAATTTACAATACTTTTCATTGTTTTAATGAAATTCAAACAGCTTTCATTGTTTAAACAAATATCTAATTGCATTTTTCTCTTCCATTGTTGAAAGCTGCTACCTGCGTAACTGTATTTGCGCTCATCTCTTTTTTCCTGGGGCTAGCAGAGATGTACTCATGGATCTTTGCAAGCGCTCTGTTTGGTATATTTATTCACTTTAGTGAAGAATTTTTTGGTTCCTTTTTGTAGTAACCTGCTGTTGTTGGGGGATTTAAACCTTTTTCTATGTCTAGATTTTTTAAGTAACGGGAGATTTTGTCATTTTCCTGGCCGTACTGATCTAATAAAAGGAGCTACGTTAATGTGTTTTTTTAAATTAAAATTCCTTTCAAAATGGAATGTATTTGTGAGAACGAGTAATTCCTGTCGTAAGAGTAATAAATTAAAACTTCATTTTTTTTATTTTCTTTTGCTACTTTCATTTTTTGTGGAAATAAAATAAATGAAGTAGCTTTATGATGTCATCCCAAAAGTAACTTCAATAAGAAAAACATTTCTTTAATATTCAAAGGTGAGGTGTTAAAAATTCAGCTATTTAAATTTTTGTAGTTGTACAAACGGGAGCAAACCTGAACGGGAACAGAATTTTATGGATTTGACGTCCATCATAGTTAATTGCATCAAAATGCAGGTAGTTTATTATAGAAAATTGAACCAACGGCAATTTGTAACATAACTGGCTACTGATAATATAGAAAGTAATAATGGAAAAAAACAGGATTATAATTTCTTCTGTAACCATTATTCTTCTACATGTCCTCAACTTTTGCAGCCTCACAATCCATCATAGTATCGTTTTGGGTTGAGATCCATGTTCCAAGAGAACCTGATTTAGAGTATTTACAAAAAAATTCAGACGCTAAATAACCTAATATCGTAATATTGCAGAAATATGATTCAAAGTGTCTATATTATGTGTTTTAAACACTCTTTCACTTTATAAATACACATTTATGTAGATAAAAGTAATAATTTTACAAAATATGAGTTTTGGCCTCAACAAACTTCATATTTCATGCTTAATTGTAAAATAATGTCCTTGCCTTTCCTACGTTTATTTTCTTATACTAATTAGACATTTTATGCTTACACTCATAACCGCGATATAAACCTGACCTTCTCTTAACTTTTTAATTGAGTGCACCTTTATATGAGTAATTAATTTTATTTAACAAAACAGTAATGTTTCGTGGCTTAGTTATAAAAAAATTGTTAGAATAGATCCTAACTTTCTAACCTTTATATAGTTTAATATAACTATTCGGAGATGTTTAACTATACGGATATTTTATAGCTGTATAATACATATATAACTATTCGGAATTATACTACCTTTCGCACATGTGCAGTTAAACATTTTACTACAAATATTCCTTGAATATTCATGGTACTTACTTCAAATATTAATATAATTGTCAAGATATTAATATAATTTAGTTGAAAACTAAGCTCGTTATAAGCGATGATGAAAACTTTGGAATTTTTTGAAGGAAACCGTTACACATTCCAGAATATACGTGTATTTTTTACAAAAACAAACCTAAGTATTTTTCACAATAAACAAAGTCATTGATGAAGGTTGTAAATGATTACTGCTTTTTGTGAAACAAGGTGAGCCCAAATCATTTTCGTCTTTATCACTTCCTACTCGACTCATCAATGCCCTCGTGACCGAGTCTTCACTATAACATTTGAGATCCCATAATTCTCCACCAGTGATTGTGAACCTTTGAATCCATATTAACTCCAAAATTTCCGCATTTTACGAATTATGCTTAACTTTTAAGACGATTGTAGTTATAATAAATATAAGGATAGACATAAGGGCTCTATACAAAAAACACGAGTTGTCTCGTTATCCGTCCGTAACAGATGCCGTGAAGATCAGCAATTAACTCGTGATAATTTTTATTCTTTTGAAATGATCTCATGTTTATATAGAAGTTATTCAGAAACGCCAGGAAGTTATTTAGGTCAGTGTTTTTTCTTTCCCTCCTGAGATTTGCAAATATCCTTAATTCATAGACATGAGTGATTTAAGAAAAGAAATTTGTGAGAACGTATATACTACAACAGCATACGTCAATTTAGATAATTTGCAATTTATATGTCAGCTATAAGAACTAAATCTTACTTTTTTAAGCAACTTTCATTTTTTCCGTAATCCTAGTCTAAGAGGCAAGACGAGAGATGTCTACGTACCTCCAATCGGCAAAACTTTTAGTCCATAATTGCATTTAGGTTCTTCAGAAGTGATAAGTTTCAACGACATTCTGGTCTAGCAGCAGAGAAGGAAATGGGCTCTTACTTACTTATACTCATATTTTATTGTGTGTAGTGCCGAAGCACTTTTACCCTGTATCAAGTCCATAAAACCTTGAAGAACAACCTGAAGGAAAAAAATGAGTGTTCGTCAGTGCAGTGAGCAAAGAAAGGAGTTGATTCATAAATGTTGTCATCATTTGAGTCAAATTTGAAATCTGAATCGACATCTGGCGTAAGTTTTCTTTAAGCTTCTTCTGGCGAAAGTCTTTAAATATGTCAACTTCCAGGAGACCGGCAGCCAATCAGGAGCTGGAGTGATGATGTGGGCGAAGGAAACTGTTGGATCTTGAACTGCTGGTGTTTATAAGGTTCAGAGGAGAGATTTCTCTTGAAAAATTTGAATATGTTTCATTTCTAAAAATAAAAGCTGGTACTTAATGTTTTGGTTACCTTTCGTTTGAAATAAGCACCGTTTCGAATCTCACAGAAAATAGACGGCGTTTTAATAGCAGAAGAAACGAAATTTCTGCCAAGGATTTAGAGAGAAACAGGGATGAAAGAGTTCAGAAAAGGGTGAAAGTTGAAAAAGAAATAAGAACTTTTAGTAAAAGATTAGCCGCTATTTTTAGAATAAACCCATTGACTGTAGAAGGAGCAAGAGTATTAAATGTGTTTCTAATAAGTATATTGATTGCATTTAGAACAAGACTATTAGATGCATTTAAAAAATAAGAATAAAGAATACTTTTAATTATGCGTATCATAGTATTTGGAGATATAATATTGAACGTAAATATTGGCGTGTTCTTAGAGCAGCAATAAATCTCATATGTTGAATGATTCTGAAAGAAGGTAAATCCTGAAGCTTGAGCCTGCTTTATTAAAATTACTGAAAATGTCAATAAATATATTCAAATCTTAATACAGGAAAAATGTAGATATTTTTTATATGAAAAATCCAAGAATTTCTGTCAGGTAATCTTTGGAAAATATAAAATTGTTTTATTTTTTAAATGCGATAATTCATTCTTCTATAATTGCTTAAAATTACGGAGAGAGGAAATTAATAGATTAAATTTTGAACAGCCAAAACATAAGATAATTCAGTCAGAATGTTAAAAGCAAATTTTTATTATGAATATATTTAAGTTATTACTTTATTAAAAAGTTAATAATTAATGCTTTCTTGAAATAAAAGCATATTGCACTTCAATGTTGCGAAATATTTAAATGCAAATCTATGAAAATATATACGATGATTACTGAATAAATATAATTTTATGAGAGAATGAAATATTAGAAATCAAAACGACAAAAATGTGAGATATAAGTTTTTATTAATAGTAGACAATTTCTAACACATGACAATACCATGTTAAGATTTTCAGATTCTTTAATACTAAGTTACTGATTTTTTTACATAACGTTACAACTTTAGACATTTTTATCCTGAGAGTAATTTGTTAAAATGATGACTCATCCCTCATGTTGTTCGTAATGGACGTTGCCATCAGAATCAGTAACTCGTTCTACGTACAGGGGTTTTCCAACCATTGTCGTTACCATAGGTTTATCATCTGCCATTGCAACATAAATAACCGCTGCGAAGCACAAAACAACCAACAACATCTGCAAAGGCAAGGAAAAGAAAAGTGTGCTTAATGAAAACATCATTAAAAAAATTTTACTTACTGAACTAAATAGTATAAATATTTTTTATTTTAATTATTTCCTATTTTTTAGTCTTATATGATGGTTTCTTGTAATGAATTTTTCTTAAATTTCCTATCAGATGGCGCCATCGTGCGAGAACGTGCTGGAGCAAAACTCAATTAAATTAATTGAGAATTAAATTCAGAAAATTTCAAATTAGTCCATTATCATCGAGAGTACATTAGTGTGCAAAATTTCAAAACAATACAAGGGGAAACAAGTATAAAATTGATTACAACATTCCATGTTTACAAGCATGAAACAGGTAAACTGATAAAAAAGTGCATAAAGAAAAGAAATAAACCTCGTATTCAAAAACAAAGAATCAGATTTAAATTCAAGCCAATATAA
Source organism: Araneus ventricosus (assembly GCA_013235015.1). Taxonomy (NCBI): domain Eukaryota; kingdom Metazoa; phylum Arthropoda; class Arachnida; order Araneae; family Araneidae; genus Araneus; species Araneus ventricosus. The sequence continues at coordinate 100,620 of BGPR01002833.1, read as the reverse complement.
ACAGTAAATAAGATTCAACAGTTCTTATAATTCTGTGACTACTCATTTGTAATTGATAAAAATATGAATCTCTGGTTGAAAATGCATTACAAGCATAGGTTTTACATGCTAAAATGGACAATGGAAATTTCAGACTAGTTTAATGAAGCAACACAAGCCATTTAAAAAAATGGCATATTTTAACTTAATATTTCGTTGATTGTTACGCTTGTTAGGCTGCTTGTGCATTTATGACTCATTAGTTCTTTTTATATCAATGGATTAAAATAGGAAATAAAAAAATATGTTTCATTCACTCAAAGTGTTCCGATAGACGACATAAACTGTTTATAGTGGAAATCTTCTCTCGGGCACGTAACAATTGACTAAGAAAATCATATCTTCACGACTTACAATTTTCTTAATAAATGCGAAATACAAGGCGTGGGATTCCGTCTGGTGTACAGAAGAAAAGTTTTATTAGAAACGGGAAAAACGGAACTTGTGCATATGGTTTGTACGGTATTTAAAATGACAGGCGATCAAAATGGCCAACGCGAATTTACAGGATTGTGTTTATGTGTTTACTCTGGCAATGGACATACAGGATTGTGGCTGCTGTGTGGATAACTCAGCATCCGCATAGTGTACATAAAAAAGAAGACAATACTTAGTTGAACAAATAAGTCTCTTTCTGCTGTAACTGGCTCTCGATATATCAATTCCTCTAAATTTAGGCACAGGAAAACTTCAACATTAAAAAGATCCCATAACCAAAACCCCTTACGTCCATTCGTTTAATTGGGTATACCGTATCCTATCAGTCAGATGCAGAAGAAATGAAAGGCGGCAGTGCTTCACCACGTTGGACCACAGTCCCCTCAATGCCGATAAAGGACGTTATACGAAAGATAAATTTCTGTCCAATACGAGAAAAACTAAGCATGAGTGATTGAGAGGTCCAACATTATAATTAACCAGTATTGCGACATGTACAGTCGCGGTAAAAAAAGGAGCCACCCAACATTATTCTGCGATCGTTCATTGGGCATTAAAAAGAAATATTCCGATCTTCAGGAAATAACGTATACTATAAGATGCTATGGTTAAAAATTCCGTAAGGGGTCATCTATATATTTAAAATTGCACTAACTTTAAAATTTTCAATAGCAACACCCATTTTTGATTCATAAATAAATTTATCATCAAAAAGTACACCAAGAAATAAATTTTGGTTAATATGACATGAATATATAGGAAGATATTCGACATTTTTTGTTCTAAATAGAAGAGGGGCCGTCCTCTCATTAAAGTAGAGTAGTTCTCTGCTTGTGTGTAAATGTTGGTAGTAGCATTTTAAATTATTTCGCACTTTAATTGTTATTTTCAAAGTAATGATCTACATTTTATAGTCGGTAAAACTTGATGCGTAAAAAATAAATAGTGTAATATTACACCACATTAATTTATATAATTTTAATTTATTTATATAAAGAGTTAAACATTTATATATTTAAATTTTAGAAAATAAAGTGCTGTAATGATTATATTTAATAATGAAACCGGTTTCGACAAGATGACGCCCCCTTAAGTGCATCGTTTTACAGCGAAAATAGAAAACTTAATGTAATTTTAAAACTTCACGTACGAATATGCTGACATTTTGCATAGGCTCATCAAATGGCCGTATGCATCGATTACTGTTAAAGTTTATAACTTTTGCTATTCATAAAGTTTTTAACATCAATTTTGATAAATTATTTCATGTGCTCAAAATTATTTTTAAATAAAAAGTAAAAATGTGCAGAATAATTCATACTAATGCATAAAAAAGTTCTAGGTCAATAATTATATTATTTCTCAAGATATCAATAAAAATTCAAAATTTTACTTGAACATTAGAAACTCAAAATTTCATTTACTTATAATTTTTAATCAAAAAATGCTGGGATGATGAAACTTGGTATTCCAGCATAATTTTTCATGTAGTTTCGAAAGTGTTTAAGAAACATATGTGTTTCCTTTGGAAATTTTGAAATTAGTGCTGTATAAATATGTATATGACCCCTTATGGAAATTTTAAACATGGAACCTTTGCTAGGCTTTATTTCCTGAAAATTGGCACCTTTTGATTTAATACAGGATGAACGAGAGCAAAATAATGAGGGGTTGCTCCTTTTTTCCGCGACTGTATACTTACACACACCAATGAACCTGAAATCTCTGTGTGTGAAATTGTGGGGATTGGATACTTACCAATCCAACTCCAACAAATATCCACAATGTCCCGTTAAATCTTTCAGCCTGAATTATCCTCCCTCTGGTATTGACTGGAAGTCAAGAGAGGAGAGATGACTCAGGCATCGCCTATTTCATCTAACCACAGCACAGAAGTACTAGGTCCGTCTAGTTTCGAAAGATGACATTTACCAAATCTGAACCAGCCACGAAATCTTGTACTATTTTATCATCAAAATAAAGACGCGGTGACTCGGTGGAAAAATAACAACTTCAGAGCCAGAAGATCACGGGTTAGATGTTTGATTCCACAAAATATCCACTATTTACAAAGGACTGTTTAACTTTAAACTCAATATAAGTTTCAAATGTTCTCCTTCTAGTGTGGTGTCAGAGGTTGGAGTCGGGGTTGGCGAGTCGGGTGTGTCCTCATCATCTAATCACAACTCAAAATTAATGAGATCCGTCTCAAAATCCTGCGTAAATCTTCAAAGGGATGTTAATAAGATTAAAATTAAAGAAAAGGTGGCTGCAAAGAAAATGAAGGACTTTCTTGGCTTTAGAAAAGTAAACAGAAGGCAGTAAATCAATTACCATTTTTGAAAATATGTACAAAACAGATTTTGATTAAAAACTCTTAAAATAATTTAGATATTTACTTCAAAATGAAAACAACTATGGACGTTATTTATGAAATCAATATATATTAATATTTAACGCAGAAAAAAAACAGATGTATTCAATTTTTAACATTCAACTGATATTGACTTTCAAAACTACTAATTCATGAAACAACCAAGCCAATAAGTATATAAAATGTTTGCACTAAATTAACTAATTTGGATGATATTCACAATTAATTAAAAGTTTCGTAATAAATTATATATTGATAGAACAATTAAAAAGTTTTTACACTCTCATATTACTTTTTATAAATTAAACAATTAAAAAGACAAATATGTAGTTATTGATAATATTTTTAGTTCATTTGGGGGAAACAAAAAAGTTCTGACGTCATAATCTTGTGGAATATTACACATTTGCAGTGCTTCTGACAAATTAAGTATTGCTATAGGGTAAAAATAAATTAAATTTTAAATATTAATAAACTTTTATTCAACGCTACCTGAAGATAATTTGATTATAGCATACCTTACGAATTATGTACTTAAGTATCGAGAATGAAATACCTCTTCCATGGAGACATTAAGCTCCAAGTTTGTGAATTTCTAGACCTAGTAAAGACTTCAAACGTGTCAAGAGAGCGCTAACTTACATTGGTATGCATTAAATTTGGTAACATCAATAGTAATAAGAAAATTATAAGGAAAATTTTAATCACAGCACCTACAACCATTATCACTTACTCAAACACACACACATACGCATAAAATAAAGAAACGTCAATGGAATAGATTTATCAGAAGAAATTCGAATTAGAGAAAAAATAGGTCTTCTTTTGTTTGATATGATGCAAAATTAATGGTTTGAAAAAGAAATAAAAGACAAAATAAATTTTCTATCTGCTATTTACGTGTTACGATGATTATATTCAGCGCTTTCTCATATAGTTTTTTTTTTCTTTTTCTTTCTTTTTTTATTCATATCTATGTAGTACGATAAACGAAATTTTACTATTCCAACAAATGTAAAGTTTTTCTTTGAATAACTAAAATCTCAATATCTTCCTTGCAAACGACATTCTACGTTAAAATTCAGGAGTATTTCTTCTCACCTTCTTTATTTAAAATAAAAAGCATATTTTTCTTTTATAAAATTGAAAAATTTCAGAATTACGCTAAAATTACATACACAATTTAATTAATTTTAATAAAAATTTAAATTATTTTATAATCTATGTAATTTATAAAATATTAGTGTTAAGTTTATCTAGATTGAACGGACAAAGGATTATTGGAAAATGATGAGTTTCTCAAAATTTCAGATACTGAGTTCTTAAAAACTGCCACTCTTTCTTGACAACATTTTAATATAGATTCATGCTATATGTATTCAAGGTAATTTAATCTGGATAATCTGAATTTGCTTTTAAAATTGGGTGCTGCCATTTTTAAAAATTCACTTAGTATAAATTTTAATAACAACATGATCGCTGCATAAGCAAAAATTATATGCAATTTTAGGGATATTTTAGTTTTTATGTGTGAAAATATGCACCTGGATAACCAGCAGAGTTCTGATACTTTTCTGACGGGCTGTATCATCACGACTCAAAGAGTTTTAGTTAAAGAAATGCAACTGTAGAAACAAGCTCGCTAGACTATACTATCTGGTCTCTCACGGAAATTCTAGAATGGATTCCATTCGAAGTATACTTAAACCTAAGTATATTGAAGTTAGCTACTTGTCGCGTCTTAAATTGAAAACAAATTCTTCAGTAGCGCAGTCCCAAATTAAGCAGTGCCAAAACACTCTATCCTGGGTGACAAAAATTGCCTTTCTTTGGAAGTTTTTTACAATTTTTCCCATTTATTTCTCGAAAGCAGTACCGGAACGGCGTTCCGGCTGTCCAAAATTCATTCTTAGACTTCTTACAAACTGAATTCATAGAAGTTTTCTCAGGGAATGCACACTCATTACTTACCCTGATTAAATGCATTAAGAAAATTTATGGCACATTTATTTCTCATTTTTAAATTATATCGATATTTTTACAACAATTTACATTTTAAAATGCAGGGAAATAAGGCTAAGTCGAAGCTGGTGATAGCGCAATAGAAATTCGATTAAGAAAATTTGTTTCTTAAAACGAGAACAGAAAAAATTGACATTTTTAATTATAAATGACAATGTAGATTTAATTATATTATTTAACAGCTTTAAAAATAAATGAACAACTAGAATTACATTTTTTAAATGTTAATTTCAAAAGATATTTAAGTAAATTTTATAAACAAAAAATATATATCACTTTTAATACAACAATAACACAAAAAAAGACTGTACAATTCCTACATAACGTGATAAAAGTTCTTTTTAAAATGTGAGAAGTTTTCTTATTGAATAAATTGCACAGCATTAGAGTACTCGAGTTAATTCACGCCTAAAATATTTACTCAATTACCATACTGAAGATGATGGTACAGAATATTTAGTCCACTAAAATAATTAAGAAATAATACATTTTTACAATTTTTAATATTAGTGTCTTAGAATTAAAATTCTATTGTTACAACCGAAACCATTACATAATGTAAAGGTAATTCTAAATTCTGAAGATTAGAATTATTTTTATGTTTCATAATTTTAACTCTAATTTAATAAAAGATTCTTATTCACAATATAAAGTCAGAAATAAACATCTTTGAGAAAAGGATGTCCCCCAAATTTAAGACAAAGGAATAGTTATGTGAACAAAATTATTTAAAGACATTAAACATTATCTTACCAGGAGAAAATTCATTTTGAATCGTACGGAGCTTACTCACACTAACTTAAATCCGATTATTTCTTTTGGTGCCGCTTCGTTTATGCTCCCGAACTTTTATAGTGGTATATTGGTACTATAAAAATGGTATATTACTACTAATACCCTAATATATTACCTCTTCATCCCAGACCATTAAATGCAGTTTCAACCGAAAAAATAATCTTGTAGGTATAGAGTATTTACTCAGGACGAAAGAAAACTTGAGAATCAATAACATTTTTTTTATTTATTGAAATAAGGATACATTTTGGAATGAAAGATGATGATATGAGAAAATGTTATGCTTTATTAATGTCTGTGGGTAATAAAATGCTGAAATCACATCACAATAGTAAAATTTCTATTGAACTAAGTCAATTTCGTATTTTTGTAGATGTTTTTACATCTAAATATAATTGACTTTTCATATTATCTTCAATAATTTTTTTTTGTATTTCTGCGAAAGATTATTTATTATATAAGGTTTCTAAACGTTCAGTAAAATTAACACGCATTAAAGAAAACTAGAAAGACTAATTAAAAGAAAAAAGACATTAAAGAAAGAAAGATAAATATGAATTATTATCTGATTTGTGCTTTCCATGCTGTTAAAAATTTATAATATGCCAGATTAAAAAACATCCTTTTTACACTCAAATTTTGAGACACTACATGATAAATGATGCTATTTTATCTGCCTCGATGTCGGTTATTCATTTCCTCTTGTGGATCTGATTTTTTTTTTAAATATTTATCTCTTAACATTAAAAAGCTTAACACTCTAATGTCGTATTGGAATAATATGTATCTTATCCCTAGAGATTATTTTAATTCATTGTAAGAAATGAATGAATTATCTTCTAGTTTACCCAAATGCTTGTAATATCCTTACTTTTAACATGATTGCTTCATTATTAATTTAATATGTTTGTTCTCACACAGTTACAATAATTTTACATTTTTATCACTTTAATTTCATTCACATTTTGATTTTGCGTATTTTACTGATCGTTTTCAAATGTTTATTAATAATAGTATATATCAACATGAGTTTGGCAGCAACCAAGTGGATTTTGCTCCAAAAAAAATGAATGTTGTGCGCTCCGTTATATGCACAACATTCATTTTTGGCCAAATTCGCGCTTTCAAGGTTCAGAGGTTTCAGCTCGCCAAAACTCTAGCGAGCGTAAACTATCGTCAGTAAAGAAATTGAGCCAACATGGCGATACAGCACTCCAAATAAATTCGCCAAGGTACAAAAGGCACTAAGTGGTGTGCTTATAAAGGAAAAGTACTCAATATACAGTATTCACCAAAGAAAGTTCCATGATGATTAGCTCAATTTGTGAATTAACAGGATTTTAATATACTCTGTTTTTAACTATTTTGACGTCGATCTGATTGTTCTTTGATTCATCTAAGTCAATCTGATTCATTTCTAACTAATCTCTTTTTAATAATTTCATCAAAAGTGTTATTTAGAAATATTGGAAACTCTACGTCTTGAACTCATTATTTTCGAGAGTTGTTTTACACCAGAACGAATATAGTAGCAGGCAGAGCCTGTTAAGTTAAGCCTAACATGGAGGAGGCTACAGGTTCTTTTTTGTAAACAAATTGATCGTTTCCATCAGTAAAAAAATTAACCTCTTTTTTGTTCCACGTACATCAGCGATTTATATATATGTTTGGTTTCTGTATTGTTAGGTCGTAGACTGAAAGTAAGAGAGGTTTCGGTTCTATCAATTAATGATATTGCTATTTATCGTCAAAACACTATAATTTTTAAAATGTTTTGGATCAAAGAAAATCTTTCAATACTTGTATATTTATATAAAATAACGTGCAAATGCAGAACAAGTGCCAATTGAAATTGTTCTCAAATATACTCTTCACAATTCCAATGAATCCGATTTTTTCAAAGCATTCATTCAGTATAAAATTAATTGTATGCATTGTAAATTTAAAATTAAATATTTAGATAATAGCATGTATGATTTTTCATAGCTTTTTCCCGTAAAATGAGCAGAAAAATTTATCGTGCCTACCAGCTTTTGTGATAAAGTACTATATGCAATTTTAAAGATGCAAGATAGTGTTTAGTAAAATTCATGAATAAGCAAATGTACTAGTAGTTCCATGAACAGTAGACCTCGAAGATTGAGCCAGTTCTGTCATTGAGTGGACTGGAGGGGTTAGAGGGGAAGGGGAGGCGTCCTCTTTCACAGGTAGATCAGCAACACACTTCTAAAAGATATTTCTAACCATTGCCCTTTGTTTGCCGGCAAACTATTAGAGTTTCGTCAAAAATGCATTGGAGCAAAGTTGTCGAAAATTTTACGTTCGATAGTGAGGGTAGTCTTCAAATTTTTTTACTACGAACCGTTTAGCTAGAATTGTTGAAAAAAGCTGAATATTACATGAAACGGAACCATAGAAAAGCTCACCATCTTGAAGCGGAATAGAAAAAATAATAAACATGCATTATTTTTAATAACTTCAAGAAAATTCATCCCAAATTCGAAGGAAATCGAACAGCGCGTTTGGTCGTGATTATAAAACTTAAGAAATCTTTTTCAGGACTACAACTAACTCTGGAAAAGCAACTCAAATTTTATTTATTGACAACCCGAGGGTGTAAGGCCTTCCACTGGCCGGAGGGGAAACATACAGCAAAAGAAATGAACTACATCAAAAAAGAATTTACAAAGAACCCGAAGGGGTGAGCAGAACAATTTAAAAATCATCGTTTACAACAATAATAATAAACTAAACAACAATAAACTAAAAAAAGGATAAAGAGCAAAAACACAAAGCACAAAAAGATAAAGAGTAAAAACACAGAAAGCTTAACATTAAAAACACAAAACAAAAAACATTAAGAGCAAAAATACAAAACGCAAAAACCCAAAGAGAAAAAACACAAAAAGCTTAACATTAAAGAGACAAAACACAAAAAGATTAAGAGCAAAAACACAAAACGCAAAAACTCAAAGAGCAAAAAAATAAAACATTAAAAACACAAACACGTACAAAAATAAAGATAACCAAATTAAAATCAATAGCATTTAAAACCAAACAGTTACAGACAAAAATCGAGAGACTCCTTAGATTTTATGTAGAAATTGGCGCATCATTAAGCCAGTGGTGGAGAAGCTTTTTGAGAAGTGGCTCAAATTTTTTTTAAACTCTAGCGCGTAGATCAGTAAGCCACTGACTTCACTTGGAAAGGGAAGAGTGTGGTAAATAATTTGGTAACAGAGAAAATTTATTAACAGAAAAAAATTACGGTTATTTTTTTCTTCTTTTTCTCACTTTTCAAATACTCTAAGAAAAAATACATCTCCTTTTTGTTTTCAACCTTTTACTTTTGCAAGTGAAGTTTACGACCGACTGCCATGGGTCATGCACAGGTGCAGTCATACGATTGCAAATCAGTTGGCCAACCTTCACTTCATATATTTATTTTATGAATTCGACATGCCTTATGCTGCAATTTTTTTAATATTTTCGATTGTCTGTTCTCTCTTTCATAATTTTAAAAAAATTATAAAAATCAATGAATAGGTTATTTAAAAGACCTTTGTAGGTCAGTGTCGGACCTGCAGGTCATAGTTTCGCCACAACTGATCTAGGTTTATGTGGTCTGCAAAAGAAAAAATAAGTTATGTACTAGTTATTAGTTATTTATAACTTTATTTTCATTAAAATAAGTATAAAGAAAAACCCAGATAGCACGTAAGTTTGCATCAAGTTTGGTTTTGACTTGATATTACCTTGTCATAGCAAATTTGACGCGTCAAACTTGAAGCGAACTTGTGGCAAGTTCGCCGTCACAACTAGCGCCACCCTCGCTTGCAAAACGCATTTGCCACAAGTTCGCCGTGACAAATAGCGCCACTTCCTTTGCATTGCAAGCTTGCTGTAAGTTTGAAAAACAAGCTTGATGCAAAGATAGCACAAAGAGATAGTTATCTTTGTATCTGTTTTAAAAAAACATCCGTTCTTTAATAGCATCTCCTGGACCGTCCTTCTTTTTATTAATTCAATAAATCAATGATAATTTGTAAAAAAATTAACTTTTTTATATAAAAACTTTTTTACTCTTTTCCGTCTTTTCACTGGCCCAGTGGTTAGCGCGTCAGCCTCTGAACCGGTAGGTCGCGAGCTCTAATCCGGGTTGTGTTAGTACTCTGTGTCTGCTATAATTTGTAATGAGTTTACGCGCAAGCTTGCTGCAAGTTCGTCCCATGGTGTCTTCGAAGCTTGCGTTAACTTGTTTCAGACTTGTTGCAAACTTGCACTCTTGTCATGTCAAACATGTTTCAAGCTTGGACTCTTGTCACGTCAAATTTGTTGCAAGCTTGCTGCGAACTAAAATTGCTATCTGGGAAGGTACAAGGGTAGAATAAATTATTTTATTGGACTCGGAATCACTTTTCTACTCTCATCTCTCTTATTTCTAGGGAAATTTGGTTGTTAGTGATTACTTTCACAGTGATATTATCGATTAAGAATCATGCGAAACGCTTATTTGTATTTTCAATAGTTCCTTTATATTTAGAAGCATGAAAGTAATGTTACATCAAAATTCCAATTATTTCTGCACTGCACTAGCAAACGATTGAAAAATTGGGACAACTGAATTCACTGAATCCTTCATTCAAATCGGAATCTTGACTACTTCTATTGACATATGGCAATGCTCTCTTAAGAGAAAAAAATTGCAAAAAAAAAAAAACACTTATATTTCTTTAGTTTAAAATACGTGAGTTTTATTTCAAATATAGTTTCAAGGTTTAAACGATTTATTCATTTATATGTAGGTATCTTGTAATCAATTGTGCTAGATGTTGTTTAAAATTCTTCCTCTTTTTATACATATAATGTAACGGACATCCTTTTAAATTCTTCCTCTTATAACAGGCAGTAAAGCAGAGTCAAACTTCTCAGCTTCCACAGCTGCTTCAGAGCACTAGAACTGCGGAGGAAACGGAAACAATCGAAATTTGACCAACTCGTGCTGCCATCTCTCTGGAGGAAGACTTACTAAAAATGGTTATCCAAACTCCTACATCATGTATATTGTTAAAACACAACGTCCACGAAGCAAAACTTGAAATTAAGTTTACATTTCATATTCGACAATTTTTTCACATTTCGCTAATAAAAGTTTAATGCAAATGGTTATTTTGAAAGATTACGGAAAACTCAAATATTGGAAATCATTTGAAAAAAAAAAAATTCTTCAACAAACTTGTTTTCTAGAATTCAGTTAGAAGTAGCTCCTTGTAAAATCATTCAAGTTCTAAACATGCACATTTATTATTTTTATTTTTAAAAACAGTATTACATTACTATATTAATTACACTTAAAATGGAAAATCTAAAATACAATTTTCTCCAAAATAAAAGAAAAAAATTTTAACGACTTAAACTACTAAGATTATTTGAGAAGTTACTTATGGATTTAAGTACTAACATGCATGTATATAACTATTTGTTTATGTTAAAATTTTTTCTGTGGTATGTTATAGAATAAAAATATTTCTAATTAATTTATTTTAATAAATTAAGGTTTTTTTTTTCTATTTAAGGTTTTCTGTTATTAATTTTTTTCAAATTATTGTTAACAAATCAACATAAGCATGTACATTAAAGAGCAAGTAAAATTCATCTCGAATATGGTTAGAGAAGCGCTCACACCAGTATGTGGAACAGAACATGGATTTTCTAAAAGGCTCCTTCTTAATATCAGGGTATAGTGGTGCCGGAAAGCCGCACTGTTGTTATTTTTTCATCAAATAAATGAGCAAATGGTAAAAACCAGGGCCAGATTAAGCTCTGTAAGGCTGGTTACACACACAGCGAATTTTTATCGCGCCGCTCACCGAAAATTAGGCTGGTTACACACACAGCGGATTTTTTATCGCGCGGAACATTTATCGCGCCGTTCACCGAAAGTCAGCTGTTGACTGTTCGACTATTAGCAGCGTGGATTCATCATCAAATCAATTTAGTTTGGCTTAAATTATTTACTGCTTGGTATTGTTTGAAATGAACAGAGAGCAAATTCTAGCTTTATTGTTATTCCGTCGTCGAATAAAGAAGAAAAGAAAAAATCGGTTTATTTGGGTTCATCCAATTAATGAAAAAAAGAGGGGGTTGAAGCCTTCTATACGTTGTTTGAAGAGTTGAAGGAAGATACGAAATTCTTCAATTGCTTCAGAATTTCGAATTACTACTTAAAAGAGTTTTTTTTATATTGTTCAATATTTAGTTCAATATTGCACAATATCGAGTCAATATTGTACAATATAATTCAACCTAGTTTCAATAATATACTATTTATTTTCCCAAATAAAATTAAATTACTTATTAGATTACGTAGTCAATATTAAAAAAAAGGTTATATATATGCATAATTCTCTGTAAAACGAAAGTTGTTCATCGCATCTGATATGTTGCTTAAACAGAATAATGTTGGCGTGTTCTTTATGTAGTAGAAATAATAGAAAATATATAATTAAATTATTTATATTATATACTAAAATATTTATATAGGTAAAATATTTTAATATTCTGGTGCTAATGGGGAACTTCGAGAATCTCAACGCTTTTTTTTTTTTATGACTTTTACACTTTCTAGTACGTATATGTGAGCAAGTATGAACTTATCAAAATCATTCCTTTCTATTTCAATACAACAAAGTCGCTTCGAATTTCTAGGCTGAAACAAGGCATTTCTGTCCTTAAAAATGTCGAGAGTTTTATTCCACAAAACATGCCTTTTTTGGATTAATGCAATTAAAAATTCATTATCTATAAGGTCAGACATCTTCACAATAGAAAAAAAACCCAATAGATTCCAAACCAACTTATACAAACAAAGATGAAAATCACACTGAGCGAAACAAACGCGGTAGAAATATCGCCGTGTGTGTAAGCTCTCATTTGGCCACGTGCGCCTCTACTTGGGTGGCGACGGAAAAACTTCCGCAGACGATAGTGGCAGTCCGCGACTGCATATCTACCGCACGCGGTAAATAGTTCGCGCGTCCATTTTTCCGCTCAATGTGTAAGCTCCAACTTACATCAGTGCACCACTGTTGGAACGGCGGCGCGATAAATGTTCCGCGCGATAAAAATTCGCTGTGTGTGTAACCAGCCTAAGGGACCATAGGCAAAGCAAAGATCGAGACACCCTCTCGCCTTCAAAACTATTTTTAATTCATTTTAACTTATTCCCCATATTAACAGTTTTCACTTAACACATATAACGACAAACTGATATAAAACATTTAATTGCTGATAATATTCGAGAGAGTTAGTTCCACTATAAATAAATTACGTAATTTTAAACAAAGTGGTAAAGAAAAAAATAAACATTTTTGACGCATTCTAAGTACTCAAATGCAAAGTTTGCCAGGGATGTTGACTTGTGAGTCAGTCAGCCAACTGAAAAAATATCAGCACACTGATCTGCAATCGACATTGAAAACGTGGAAAAATAATCATAAGAATAATGCCCTGAAATTTAAACCATAGCTGATTTTAACTTGAATATGTTCAAGTTCATGACCCTTGTAAATCAAACTAGAGCCCAAAATTAGATAACTCTGAACATACCTGAAAAAAATCTCGGGATCCTCTAAAGCTGCGGGAACTCTAAGGAGTTGCCTACTTTGCCTATTTAATAATCCTGCCTTGGTGAGAACCTCCTTAAAACCAGAGCGATTTTCATCACCCAGGTTAGAGCGTGCCGACACTGCTTAATTTGCGACTTCACGACAGCTTAACAACCCTTTCCTTCCAATATCTAGCCCTCTGAACACCCAATTATTGTGAACTTACAGCTTTCGGGTTAGAAAAGTGATCTTTAAAAATGAATGAACCGAACTTTTTGTATTTAATTATAACTTTGAAGAATATTTTATCCATGAAAGTTTAGGAAAGTATGCTTATAAATACAAATTATCTGCTTTTGAATGAACATGAGAAACGGAAAAGTCCAGTTTTCCTGCTCAGAGGGTTAGAGACTTCTTGACTAAAGTTCAAAAAATGTGTTTACTTTATTTAACAAAGAAGTATAATTAAAGTTGTAATATTTTATTTATGACTCCCTGCCTTTTTTGAGTTTTTAAAATTATTTCCATTTTGCATCGCTTTTTAAGTATTCCTTTTTAAAATATTTTGTGAAACACTCTTTTGTAACTCATCCCCCTCCCACAATATCTAGAGTCTAGAGCGTTAAAATCCAGAACGTGTGGTCACTTTCATTAATCGTGGAAATATAATTACATCTATTCAAGTTTTGGACACTCAGTTTTATTCAAAATTTCAAGCGACAGTACTTTGCTATTTAATAAGAGATAGAAATTCAAAATTAGCTTTAATGTAGTTTTTATGACACTCTGTAACTGATGTTGAACGTACATTCACATTTCACCCAAATTGATGCTGGAATTTATATGCTTACCAAGATGCGCCTATTTCGATGCCAAAATTTCGACTGAATCACTAAGAGTTTTACGAGGAATTAACTAGGAGCATTTTCTATGCCTAAAAGAAAGAAGAAAGAAAAGATAGGAAAACAGCAAGGAAAAACGCAACATACCACAAACTACGTCTTTTTTCAGACTTTGCTATATTTATAAAAAAATGCCTTTTTGTAAACACTGATTTCCTACCACATTGAGGACTTTTTTTAATGTTTTTTTTGTAGTTTAGACTTTCCTCTTTACAAAACCGTTTACCTGATTTTCTTAAGAGAATTAGAGAAAAAGTTATTAAGCTTATAAAATACTTTGTCTGAAGCGAAACCAACCTACCACATTGGCGACTGTTTTTGTAATTTTCTTTTGTGGTTCAGACTTTCCTCTTTATAAAATCGTTCACCTGCTTTTCCTAAGTGAATTAGAGAAAAAGTTATAAATCTTATAAAATACTTTGTCTGACGCGGAACCAAACTGAAGGAAATCTTTACTTGCAAATTTCGCAAAACTGTTCTTCGTAAAAATTCCCCATTGCATGATAACTCAAAAACTAATGGAGATATTTGCATGAAACTTTCAGAATATGTTTCAAATAATATGGCAATGAAATGAGGCAAAAGATCTGCTGTTGATGAAATATTTTTTTATTTATAGGTGTTTTTAGAAAAATTTAGTTGTGAATTAATTTTTAAAAATGCATATTTAACTTGTAACCTCTGTAACTTGTGTGGAAAGAAAATTAGTATTGCTGCGGTACAAATTTGTGTAGAGTCTTAGCCGTTTCTGTTGAATTACTTTAAAATTTACTACAAATTAACTTTTTCGCCAAAAAATATTATGTTTTTATGAAAACTCTTCGGCCTTTTTTGTATTTATAACTGACAATGCATGTGCTACAAACGATGAAAAATTAGTAAATACAGTTTTTGAAAAATTTTGCTCCTAATTTAGGTGGTCACCTTATATTAAGAAAAATAAAAATTTTATAGGGTGATTTATAATGCGATTGAATTGGCATAAAATTGAAATATAAAACTTAAACGTGAAATGGAAAACTAACTATAATCAATCAAATACAAATTTTTGATGAATTATATCAGAATTTACAGCAATACTATCACTATTGTAAATTGAAAAGTATGTAGATAAGACTCAAAATTCTCCAATACTGCGAAAGTTGAAATTTGGCAGATATATTATAGACGAGGCAATAT
The DNA here is from genome assembly GCA_013235015.1 of Araneus ventricosus. Taxonomy (NCBI): domain Eukaryota; kingdom Metazoa; phylum Arthropoda; class Arachnida; order Araneae; family Araneidae; genus Araneus; species Araneus ventricosus. The sequence continues at coordinate 85,264 of BGPR01002833.1, read as the reverse complement.
TCTATACTGGCCTTAATCATTATAACGATAGATCTCTGAATGTGCTTACGGAAGCTCACTTCAATCAATTGCAGCTGTCGAATGTTTCTTTTTTTGTAGATACTATTCTGCAAGAGAAGAGTAAGCTGAGAAACAAATGTGTCAAAGGCTTGTATCTTTGAGTTGTTCTCGGAGAAGTTAGACTTTTTAAAAAAACTTTTGAGAGTGACAATTGTTAATTGATATAGTATCTATACATTAATGCGTGAAGAAAAAGAATCCGTAAATAATATGAAATTTTTTGACTTGATAACTACTCATGTGCTAATAGAACAACCAGAAAGAGGCATTTCTACGAAACCTTGTTCGGGACCTGTAAAATTAAAATTCAAAAAATATATTTCCACATGAAAAAAGATTGAGTCATGTTGGCAACATTCCACAAAAATGTAAATCAGAAGATATGCTTATTGCAGCACATCTGCAAAACCGCACAGAACAAGATTCATGTGCTCTTACTATGACGTCTGATTGCGTATAGTTGCAAAAGACAATGGAGATACAACATGCTTTGAAAAGTTGGATGTGGATTGGAACGGATTTCTTAGAATACTTCTGCAATAAGAAAACTTATTTCAAAGTATTAATATTTTCCTTCTTTTCTTTCCTTCTTTATTTTTTTCTTCCTTTGCAATTTGTAAAATGTCTTGAAAGTTATAATATGTATAAATAATATGAATATGTGCAAGTGTGCATATGTATGTGTATATCTTTAAACATTCTCTCTTTAAAAATACAGACAGTATATGAACTAAAGAGTTTGTATTTATGAACATATGCTATTCAGAGTAAGATAAAATATAATCTATTTTAAATAAAATATATTTGTATGGAAATTATATATATAAAATACTATTAAATTTTTCTAATTAATTATTATTTGAATTTCTTAATTAATCATGTTGAAATATTAATATTTTAGAATTCTTAAATATCAGATTTCAATCTGTACCATATTTTGTAGAGGTTTGTTTGAGAACAAAAATTAGGCCGGTATTTTCATTGTTTCCACTGTAAAACCACATATATATATGGAAAAAAATTATAATTTTTCTTCTCCTTTTCATATTTACGATCAGCTGCATACCGAATACTCATTATTGAAACTAATTTAGTAACTTTCGATATAAAACGGAAGGCAAACTTTAAAGGATTAAACTATAAAACTGTTTCTTCCTCTTTGTGGCCCTCGGTTACATTTTTATAGGTTTTTGTCGTCTTTATATGCCGATTACTGGTTCGAAATCAGATTCCACTGAAGACCTCATTTAATCAGATTGTTTTGATAAAATATTTATAACTCTAGTATTATTATAATGCAATGAAACGTGGCTAATTTAAAAGTTTAAAATTCCAATTCGTCTGTAATTAGGTTGTGATCTCTGTAATTACAAATTAACGTATTGTAAAAATATTTTTCCAGACTTCGAATTTATTTCGTTTAAATAGAAGTCAAAATCAAAATTTAAACAAAAACTCTTATTTATGAATTGGTTTTGTTTGTTAAATACGGCCGAGCATGCCATGCACCGGGATATTTTATTGTATGTGGCAACGAATTCAATAAAGAATGCAATAAAACAATTCTGACCTTTTTAAAAAGCTCTGAACATGCGCCAGTTATGGATGTTTCATCGGAGCGCACGGACTCGTCAGTCCTTAGTCTACGATAATTAATGATATAATTAACTTTAACCCTGTCTAACAAGATATTTAAACATCTGTTATTTTGATTTTCAAGTTTTAGAGTACTACTGTTCAATTCAATATGCTGAATACTGTTTTGTTTATTACAATTAATCTCGCAAATAGTAAAAAAAAATTACATTGAGAGCCATTTTTCAGACTAGTAAGTTAATAGCCGAACGAATGGTAAATCTAATGGAAGATTCCCATTCAATCGATAACCAAAAATGAAGTACAAAAAAATCTAATTCAGTCAGTTTAAAAAAGTAGGGAAAAAACTTTTTGCTTTAAGAATCCAGTTTAAAAAAAATTAAAGTAATTAATGTAATGACATGAAATTATTTGACAGTTAACGGAATTTTAAAAAAAAAATATTTGGACAGTTAAATACTGTGAGCATTTATTTTTTTTACAATAATGTTACGTGCTAAACTGTCAAATATAATTATAGATTCTAACTTAAGACAGTATTTTTCACTGTATGAAATACATCAAGGTGTCATTTTTATATCCTTCTTTCACATTTTATTAAATTTTTAAGCTGTTATTGTGAACATACAGTAACCGTCATATGGTGTTTCTATAAAGCAAAAACCCAGAATTAGTGCAAATATTCATCCAGAAGAGGTTCATCCATTAGGGTTGAAGCACACTCTAAAATTATTTTTAAACTTAATTTCTCGGTTTTTTTTAAATTCTATTATTTTATTTTTCCCATTAAACAGTTTGTCCAGCAACGAAAATGGAGGAAAAGAAAAGCAAAAATGATGAAATAAGACGGAAAATGCATTAATGAGCAAGAGATACACAAGTTGTAGCAGCTCAGAAATGGAACTCGCAAGCATCAAAATGCGCTCACTGAGCAACAATTAAGCGAAGTTTCGGAAGAGGAAACAAATTTTGGCGGTTGCTTGGGTTTCAAGGGCTGCAATTCTTTGGCGCAAGGCCAAATTTGTAATGCTTTTTTTCACTCTCACAAATGCTGACGAACTTTTTCCTCTCTTAATTTATTTTGCCTCGCTCGCTTCTCATTCGTTGTTATTTGGTATGGCTTCTCTTCTCATGTGGCAGAAATTCATCTGCTTTAATAAGTATTCGTTTTTGACGCAAACTTAAATCCCTCCATGATGGTCTAATGGGGTGTCGAGAAAGGAAAAAATGATCACTCCTTTAGTGGTAAAGTTAAAACCTTATAGCTCTGCAACCAAATAATATGGAGACTTCATTTTAGTTTCATTTAACAGGGAAACTTATTCATTGAAGATTGCAAAAAGAATTTTAGAATTTGGAATTACGGTGTAGTCACAGTCGAGTTGCAAATTTGGTAAAAATAACGAAGAATTTTGATTACGTCACAGAGACACGCGCGCACGCAGTGAAATAATCGGATTCATGTTTGCTCATCGTCCAAGAGTACGATATGAATAAAGACGTATCGATCATTGTGATGGAAGACTTCAATATAGAAGCGAATAGAAACGAGAAGGCATTTTATTTTCTTAAACATCATCTTAATACCAATATGGTTCCTACAAACTATCCAAGTTCATTAGGCAATTCATTCATCGATCTTACGTTCACATGAAATATTGCTCCAGAATTTTGAATTACGTTTGCTATTTATCGAACCATCGTCCGATTTTACATAAGATTTTTACTAACAGAAATTGTATCCACTATTAATAACACGAATACATATATTACATTTGAAAAAAAGAATATTTTTCTCGGAGAAAAACCTAACCAAATTGACGGATCAGACACAAAAATTGAGAAACAAAGAGCAAACAAAGAGCTGCTCCCGTCACATAATCTCAGAGTCACAAAGAGTTACTTCAGTCACATAATCTACAAAGAGTCCCTTCAGTCATATAGAGCTAACTTAATCACATTTCAGTAAGGTAATGAAGTTTAAACCCATCAATCCTAGCGGCCCTTTCGAAGTGACAGCCCACTTTAGATTTCCTTTCTTTTTTTAATTATTAAAAATCACTCATTGAAGAAAGGTACGTCCATAATTTTCTTAAATACATTTAAGATAATTACAATTATCAATTTTGGGCCATTAAAAGTAAAACCGTTTTTTTCAGAATTCTCCTTTAAATAGATTATTTTCAGTAGTTTTTTTTCTTTTTCTGCAGCACTGCTTGTATCTGAGTTGACGAGCGACTAAAATATTTATCAATATACGATTGTTTTCCTGAAGTCGTATTTGGCTAAGGGTGCATTTAAAGCTTAGTTGTGTTAGATACTAAGTAAAAATGTCCATAGGAACATATATAACCCTATTATGAGACATTGATAACCATATAAAATTCCTGAAACAAATTCTAAAAATGTTTTATTTTTGTAGCCTTTTTTCAAATTTTAGGGCTTCATTTGTAAGCTTTCCCGTAAATTTCAAGGGCTGGGACTTCACATAGCCTTTATTAAGGCCAAAAAAATGGAAAAATACCTGGAGGCCAATATTTTTTAACAAAAACATTTTGATGTCCATGCTCCCACGTTCGTTCTCTCCTATCCATTATAAAACATGAGAGAGACACTTCAGTTCTTCTTTATCCGACACTAAAATTAAATGAATCATTTTACCTTCATCTACTTTGCTTTTAACTCTAATTTTCATTCACCAGCCGGGATATAAGAACCCAAGCTTTATATTAGAAAAGAATATCTCAAAACCATGCATTTAGTTAAATGATTACGAAATTTTATGTTGAAATTTTTTATATTAAAATAGTGGTAAAATATTTACAAGCAAATCGATATACTTTTAAATTTTTGGTTTGATACCACAAAATGATTACGTATGTGAATGAATCTAAGATAAATCTATTTAAACAATAATTAATAAGTTATTTCTTAAGAAAATTGTCAGTCTTTTCAATATTCATCACATGGATGTTACCCCTAGAATAATCGCTCGCTTTTCAATTCATGAATGTTCAAGTATTTATTCATTCTGAAATACGATTTTGTAAAATAACAGTTCACAGTTTAGTAAACGAAATGGCACCAATTAACCACAGAAATTACTAATATAATAGCCTACATCTCTCGGTAACGCTCTGACGTCACCAACAATAAAACTCGCGCCATAGCACTGCGAGACGTTAAAGAGCATTATTTCATTGATAAAGAACCTAAATTTCAGTAATTTTAAGTTTAAAAGAGTAATTGTCGTTCTCTAAAATAGTGAAATAAAATTTTCTATCCATTGATATATAATTTATCTCGCTATGATCAATAGTTCCTGAGAAATTTTAAATTATATTAATCCTATATTTTATATTAATTTCCGTTTTTTAATAGAAAGTAGTAAATTATGTCAGCGGTATATCATGCGCGTAATATAGTTTGGACGCCATGATGCATCTAATAATTTAGTAAAATCGTAATGATATAATTTGATAATATTTTTTGGTAGCGTTAAAATTTACACAAAGACATCTGAAGTACAAGGAAAATTGTTAAAGAACAAAAAATACTTCATACGGAATGTTGCTTACCAAGAAGTTTTTTGAATAAAGAAATATGTAAATAAAAAAATATTTTCTGGCATATATGTTTATTTTATTTGTTTTCAATCAACTTTAAACATTTTTCTCGCATATATATCTATTTAAACACGTCAGATTTGACGGGAGATATCTCGAATGAAGAGGCAATTTGCATCCGTCATACCATGACGGGTGATTTTCTAGTTATCACAATAAAATAGTATCCTAAATGAAGAGTCGGAAATGTTAATATGGTATGTTTGAATTTAAAATATCTCAGCAACATTCGAAAACATAAGCACCTGGCATCGAGTATAATGCTGCAATCGGACCACTCGTTCACTCCCATCTAACGAATATTAATAGATTAAAATGTTCTATATTTAAGAGTTCAATATAAAATCATTTGATTCTTTAAGCCGTTTCAACGCGATGACTTTATGTCTTTATTATTTGTACAGTGATTCTTCGAATAGATATGTTGAATTTTATATAAGTTAGAAGTTTGCTAAATGCCCATGCGAAAATTCAAGTTTAAAAGGTATATATGAATTTGTGGAAAATCCCTCAGAATTTAGAAGGCCACGGTGGCCTAGCAGTAAGGTCTTGACTTCGAGACCTAAGGCCTCCAGGTTCGAAACCGATTCCACTGAAGATGTGTCGTGTATTGGGCCTGTTGCACGCTAAATCTTACGTAGAAGGCTAAACGTCATTCCATTGATGTTGTGCATATATTTAGAGAGGGGTTGCCAGATCAGGCGTCGTCCTCGTCATTTGACCGAGGTTCAAACTTACGATGTCCGTCCCAAAACAGACATCGTGTTACTTCAAAACTGGACGTTGATATAACTAAACTAAAGCTTCAAAATTTAGCTTTATTTAGAAAGCAACTGAAATTCAGCTGGATTCATTTCCGAATTTTAACATATTCAACTGAAAATGTTATATGAGTTGTCCGATATGTGTGGCTTCGAAAGAAAAAATATACTATATTTTGCACTAAAAATTTTACACTAAAAATGGCCATATTTTTTTCAATATTAAAAGCACTATAGAATTTGAATTTGAAAATATGGCTTCACTGGTATATTGTCCATGTTCTTCCTATTTTCCTTTCGCATTTTGGTTGAAAACTCTGCTCTAATATTATAAGCAAAAAACATGTGGAAAAATAGTGCAAATTTCTTTTGTTAATCGTTCTTTTAAAACTTTTTCATAACAGTGTAAATAATGGGCTTCCGAATGTCATTTATATGTACCTCAACTCATTTACATATGCCTCAAGGAACCCTGTTATTGATTGTTAGAGTAGATTCATTGAAAATACAGGTCATAAATTATTGGACACATTTCAAAAATTAATTCAAAAAAAATAATAATGCTACAAGCAAAGTTTTTTTTAAATGAGAGTGCATTTTATAAAGCTCTTTTCAGATAGGTAACACGCCGTTACGATGGTCTAGGTGGTCGTAAATTACACAGGTCTGCAACCAAAACACTGAGTAGGATTTTTTGACTGTTTATTATAGATTTTCAATCACTGAAACCGGGAAAAATATTTAAAAAATTCCATCACGTCAGGTTTTCTTGCAAAACTCATGTTTTAATTTAATTAAGCTTAAAATTTCTCTTTTTGACCTGAAATCCGGTATCCTATACTTGAGTCAAAAAACCATATCCAATAATTATTTCAAATAATAATTTCAAATTTCTAAGAGTAACACTCAAGAGAAAAATAAATAGAAAATGCGTGGAATTTGATTAACGAATAAAAACAGTTACACAGAGACACAAGCTTCTACTACGATTCACACAACATCTAATGAAATGCAAAGTAAGCGAAGGGAAAAGTATAATTTCCAACGGCTCCGCGCATGAGCTGTTTGTCATTGTTACTGTCGTAGACCGGGAAAAGGTGATTGACACCGGAAACTCAGTTTACATCCTGCATTCATTCGTGATTGTGCACGTGTTTCAGTTCTGTATTTTGGCTCCAAGAGGTTGTGTAATTTCTCCAGACAACTTTTGTATTATTTGTGATGAATACACTGTTAAAAGTCAACAAAGAAACATGAGTGATTTTATGAAGTAAGTTTATTTTGCGTACTAAGTAAGTTGTAACTTAGGGATCAAGACAAGCCATGGGCTCCTCGCAAGGTGTGTAGAACATGTGAGGTCGATCTTCGTTCGTGGCTTAAAGATAAGAAAAATTCATTACGTCTTGGCATTCCTATGATGTGGCGTGAACAGCAAAACCACACTGTTTCTGTTCGCTAGATGTAAGAGGCTTTAATACTAATAATAAAAAGTGCATATTTTACCCAAACTTTAGTTCAGCTATTCCTCCAGTGCCTCATACCTCAGAAATACCAGTTCCACACCCACCTTCAAGTTTGGATCATATCCGGAGTGATTCTGAGGATGGAGATACATCACCTCACCAAGACCAATCTAGCTCAGATTTTTCTGTTGACGAGGGACCGAACCATTTTCACAGAGTGAATTTAAAGATCTAGTTAGAGATTTAGGCCTTTCTAAAGATGGAGCTGAATTGCTAGGGTCAAGACTGAAAAATAAAACTCTGCTGACACCTGGAACTTCATTCTCCAGGTACGGACACCGAGAGAAGGAGTTCACTCAGTTTTTTTTCCAAAGAGGGAAATATTGTTTTCTGTAATGATGTTCAAGGGTTAATGAAGTGCTTTGATATCGAATATGATCCATCTGAGTGGTGCTTATTCATAGATTCGTCTGAAAAAAGTCTCAAAACATTCTTACTGAATAATGGCAATTCATTTGCATCGCTTCCTTTAGAACATTTGGTACATTTGGAAGAAAACTATAATGATTTGTCTGTGATTCTTGAGAAAATCAGATATCAAGAATATCATTGGATGGTTTGTGGAGACTTCAAAATACTAACCATTTTGTAGGGTCAGCAGGCAGGTTACACAAAATATCCCTGCCTCCTATGCTTGTGGAATAGTCGAGCCAGAGACCTCCATTGGACCACAACAGACTGGTCACTTCGAGCTGCCTTAACACCCGGCGAAAAAATTTGTCATAAATATAACCTTGTTCCGCCTGAAAAGGTTTTATTACCACCTCTTCATATAAAATAATGCTTATGAAGCAGTTTAATAATTCACTGCCTAAAGATGGGGAATGCTTCAGATATCTTTGTTACATGTTCCCAAACTTTCAGAAACCAAGTTGAAAGAGGGAGTTTTTACTGGCCCCACATGCGAAAACTGTTATCCGATTCCCTCTTTTCAGAATCAATGGGGGACAAAGAAAAAGAAGCGTCGGACTCTTTTAAGGATGTAGTGCACAGGTTTTTGAGGAATACTAAAGACCCTTTCTTCAAAACCATTGTACAACGCATGTTCACAGAGTACGAAGCTCAAGGATGGAAGATGAGTTTAAAAGTTCATTTCCTACACTCCCATATTGACTGTTTTCCCCAGCACTTAAGGGCCTAAGGTGAAGAGCAGGACGAAACATTTCTGAAGGATATCCATGATATCGAGAGACGCTACGAAGGAAGATGTGACGTCAATATGCTAGCTGATTACTGTTGGATGCTCAGGCGAGAAACAGAAGATGGAAAGCGAAAGCGTGTTCGGAGCAGCGTCAAAGAGAAGAGGAAAAGGTTTCACAGATAAAAAGACTAAACATATCGTGTTAAATATATGATGAAGAAATAGTTTTTTGTTCTTTTTTTCCAATTATCGGAAAATTTATGCATAGTTAATTGTAATAAAATATTGATTTTTTCATCGCAGTTGTGCTTTTGTAATGTAAACTCCGCATGTTTTGCAAAAACACTGCACATGATGGAGGGAAATGGAGATCATTTTTGGATTCATCAGCCTAAAAAACATAAAATTTACTGAAAAGATCCCATACACGTAATTTTTTTCCAGACCTGCATTACTGGAATCTCCCATTTTTGCGAGTCATTATCTGCGAAAATATTAACACTCTGACTCCTAAGCTGGCCGTCACCGGCCATGCAACTTCTATACTAGTGGGGCGGTTTTCGGGCGGTTGCTGTTCCGAATGGGGGAGAAGGTAGTTGGGCGAGTGGTCATTAAAGGGACCCTTAGGGGAGAGATGAGAGATGAAAGGCCTGCCATTCATATCTCCCACCACCCGTAGTGAGGAGAAAAGGGGGAACGGAGTGGACGAATCCATTCCACAGGTCAATTAGTAAGTAAACCTCCGTATACAACTGTACTCAGATTTTCAGAACTCTTAGTAGACAGAGGGTTAAAGCAGGAAGAAAAATAAAAGAATGTATTTATATCAAATGTTATGCTTTTTAATTCGTTATATCAACTGTAATTCGAAAATTGAATAGTGTTTGAGATATTCGAGAAAAACTAAAAGAGGAAACCAGAAAACACGCGCGCATCGACTTCTGCTGATTGGTAGCATGTTTAGTGTTGATTATTGATTTTTGAAATGGGTCCAATAATTTATAACCATCCTGAATAATCATTCTCAAGTAATTTATAGTTTCACTAAATAAATTTAGAAATTCTGGTGTAATTGCCATACACATGAGATTATAATGAGTGAGTTTCTTGGTCTTCTGTAATTCTTTTATATGAATGCTCTCATGTTATAACTAGCAAATTCCCTGTATCTTTTTTCCTACAAAATCCTTCATCTTTTAGTTAAACCTCAAAAATATATTGATTCCATTTAGTCATATTTGAAATTTCTCTAACTGTTCTAGGTTTTCGTTTATCATGCTTGAAAGAATGTAAGCATCTCCAAGAAAATATGAACGTAGAAATAGTTTTCTATGATATATAATATAATTTCATTCATCCTACATAAACATTATAAGATGTGAATATTTATGCGTCTGAAGTTTTTTCGTAAATTAATAAACGTGTTCAATAAAATCATGCTGACATGAAGGCACTTAACTTTTGTTAGGGTTGTTTGCTACCTAACTTTAGAAATGATTCTTCTGTATAGAACTTACATTCTTTCAATTGATTTAAATTTTTATACCTCGAATAAGGATAAAGTTTGTATCAATTCTGGAGTTAGTTCAGTTTTAGTTATTGTTAAAATCCCGTTTTGAAGAAATACAAGGACTATTTTGGGACGAACCTCATAATTTTGAGCCACTGTCAGATGACGAGAAAGACACCTGAGATTTTACCTCCTCTCCAAGCTTCTGTACCACACCAGCGGGAGTATGTTTGACCTCCTACGTATGATTTAACAGGCCTTAAAGACGACGGATTTTCAGTGGAATGTGTTCCGAACTCGGAAACTTCCGTCTCCGTGGCCGACACCTTAACACTAGGCCACCACGAACAAATCTGGGACGGATAGTATAACTCTTATATCTTATTTCTTTTATCAAAATAAGAGCTTTACTATGAAATTACAGGAATTATAGGACAAGAAATAAATTTTTCTCAAAAAATTGAAAATATAATACAACGATCAGTTTTTAAATTAGTAATTGAGAATTTTTTTATACTTCTTCAATAATACATCCGCATGTTTCTAATTAACAGTACGAAACAAAACGCGATATAAAGATTATTTTGTTTTAAATCCTATTTTGAATATACTTTTAAAATCGGCATTTAAGACAAAGAAATCAACGTAGTGAGATAAATTGCTCTTCGAAATTACTTAGTTTGGCTGCAAAATTTGAAATTTATTACGGGAAATTTCGTCTATAAACGGGATGAAAATACAATAAATACCTATTAACTCTTGTTGATATCGTTACTACCAGGATAGGGATTCCGTTCATGTAAGAATGACGCCACTTGCCTACTGTCTTTCAGCCACGAGAACTCTACTGCCCAAGTTGTCTCGTTCACGGCGGTCACTATAGAAACAGGTTATCGGAGGAGAAATCCATTTCGAGTAGGTAGAAGTTTACGAATGAAGTACACATTTTACTGCCGCAGGCTGGCGCCAAGAATTAAAAAAAAAACGACTTCCGTCGGATTCCTTCTATTTGAAATGGATAACATAACCAGTTGCTATAGCGACCACTGTCAACGAGACAGCTTGACGAGCAGACAGGCAGTAACATAATAGATATTTTACTTTTACAAGCAGAATCTGAAAAGAAAGGATGTCCTTTTTTAAAGTAATCGATCAAAAATTCATACAATTGATGGTAAGTAAATGTTGTCACCATACTGGCAATTTTTTAATGATTTTAAGAATAAAATATGAAAAAAGCGAATAATTCAGGAGGAAAGATAGATCTAAACTAATACCAAAAAGATCATTTCTCGTTCTGTTGCCAATATTTCCCCATTATGGTAATAAAAAAATATTAGAGCAGTCCTAAAAAATGTCCCGTTTAGGTTAATATATTTAAAGGATTATTTTATAAGTTTTAAAGTTACAACAACTTAGTGAGCAGAGTACTCGAGGCAGACATACTGTAACTTATTTAGCGTAACTGTCTATGGGCAATACAATGTGAAATGAGTTGTTATTAGGGTCTATCACAGTGAAACTTTTTCTCTTCAAACTGCATTTTCTCCGAGTGACGCTTTTCTTCTGCTGCGGATGCGCAATCTTTTTCAACTAATATTTCAACAGATTCAGATTGCAGAAAAGAGCAATTAAAAGCGGATATTTAAAACTTTATGAACTATGAAAAATATTTTCGCGAAGTCATAATTTGGGAATAATTAAGAAATTAAAGCATAATTAATAACAAATAAAAAGTTAATGGAAAACTAATGTAGCTAAATTTCAATAATTTTTTTGTAATTTATATAAACTTTTCTATTTTTTTGCTTACAAATGTTGAAGACTCTGAATTAATGTGCTTTCAAAATTTCTGTGACACCAAAATTATTTTGTTAGGGGTTGCAGCTCAGTTCCTGAAAATCCTGAAATAGAATAAAATAGCGACCTTCAAGGAACACAACTTCGATTTAGGACTCTCTTTTACAGTATACAGGGTGATTAAAAAAACGTTGCCAAACATCATGGGTAGGGCAGGCATACGTTATTCATCGAGAATCGCATAGGCACATGGATGCGCAAACGCCATCTGGAAGCAACAGATGGCATTAAACAAGAAACAGATCTGAACAATGTTCCTATGCGATTCTGGATGCTTATCGAATGCCTGAAAAACTCGTAAAGTTGGGCAACGTTTTTTTTAAATCTCCAAATATAACGGGCGTTTATACGAAAGAAACCCACACTTCATTTACTTAACCTTATATTTTGGTTAAAATAGTGGTAAAATTGTGTGAACACACCTATGCATATCTCAATATTGAGTTTTATTTTGGATGTATAAAGCGTCTGAAAATAAATTCAGATGTGAAGGATTCTTAGATAAATATATCAAGCAAAATTTACTAGATTATTTCGTAACAACATTTTATGCAAATGATAAAAAATTTAAAAGACTGAAAAAGATTACAAAACTAAAAGGTATAAATAACTTCTTTTATCTTGAAGCAAAATTACCCCTCATATTTCTACGTTAATATATTAGTATTATTTGAAATTAGAAAACGGAATTATTATTAATAAAACATAGTTACAATGATTAGATGTTTGAGAATTTATATTATTGTAAAACATTATGCCTGATGAGGAGTGACTGGTTTAGAAGACCCTCAAGTATTTCAGCGCTAGGGATCACGACAAGTTTGATCCCCCTCTTGTAAAGCTGCTTTTAAAAAACGAAAATAAATTTCTTGAATAAATTTGTTTCATTATCTTTTATGCATCATGCGTAGTTTCAAATTTATTTGTAAATAAGATCTATTACAATTGACTGTTTTTATTGACAATGTAACCTTTTAGCATTCGTTGGTTTCGAACTAAATCCGCATATTAAACTTTTTTTACGCAATAATTTCCCTTTACTAAACAGCCTGCGTTCTTAAATCCTTTTAAACTCCTACTTATTTTCTGTTCACCAGATGGCAGCAGTATTCATAATTTCATAAATAATTCTTCAGATGAAGCCGAAAATAAAAATCACATAAAGTTTCTCAATTTCCAGTAGGATTAAAAATATAAAAATGTTAGTTTCGTTGTCAGATGAAACTCCGAAAACGATCGAATTCCATCAGATGAGATGTTTGAAAATAGATATTTACTCACATTATTTTGGAAAAGGAGTGATATCATAATACAGGCTTCACTTCAAACACATCTCTTTTTCTTAATGCACTTTTGGCGAGTGAGAAACATATGCGCCAAATGCTTATATTTCTGAGTTGTTCTCACGATTTTTTTTCCTTTTTCGAATGTATCAATTGTCAATTAATATATTCTGTATGCTTTGATGCGAGGTGAAAAAAATACGTAAATAATATGAAAATTTTACGACTTGCTCACTGCTCATGTGTTAATAGGACAACCAAAGCAACCTGAAAGAGGCATTTCTATGGAACCTTGCTCCAGACCTGTAAAATTAAAGCTCAGAAAACATACAGATTCAAATGATGAAACACTGAGTCACTCTCGCCATATTCCACAAAATTGTAAATCCAGAAGATGTGCTTATTGTAGCACACTTGTAAAATCTCACAGAACAATTTGCTTATGCTCTTACAATGGCGTCGGCTTGGGTATGGTTTCAAAAGACAATGGAGATACGACATGATTTGAAAAGTTGCATGGGAATTGGAACTGATTTCATATAATACTTTTGTAGAAAGAGAACAAATTCCAAAGTATTAATATTTTTTTTCTTCCTTTTTTTCTTTTATTTTATTTTCTCTTTCTTTGCAATTTCTAAAATGCCTTGAAAGGTATCCTAATATATATAAATAATATGAATATGGGCGTGTGTGCATATGCATGTATGTGTATATCTTTATATATTCTCTCATTAAAAGTATAGAGAGATAATTTATATGAACTAAAGAGTTTGTATTTATGAACATATATACTCTTCAGATTAAAAAAAATATATCATATATTTTAATAGAAAATATTTCTATGGAAACTATATATATATATAAATATTATTAAACAATTTTAATTAGTTATTGTCTGAATTGCTTAATTAATCATGTTAAAATATTAATGTTTTAGAATTCTTAAATATCTGTCTTCATTCTGCACCATATTTTGTAGAGGTTTGTTTGAGAACGAAAATTAGGCCGTTACTTTCATTGTTTCCACTGTAAAACCACATATATCAGGAAAAAATGATAATTTTTCTTCTCCTTTTCATATTTATGATCAGTTGCATGCCTAATACTCTTTATTGAAACTAATTTAGTAATTTTCAAAACGAAACGGGAGAAACACTTTAAAGAATTAAACTATAAGACTGTTTCTTACATTTTCAACATTAATCGAGTTATTTATAAAATATTTATAAGTCTAGAATCATTATAATACAATGAAACGTGGCTGATTAAAACGTTTATATTTCGAATTCGCCTGGAATTGAAGTTTCCTGTGGTTTCTGCAATTACAAATTAATGTATTGTAAAAATATTTTACAGAATTCCAACTTATTACGTTTTTATCTCATTTCTGAATTGGTTTTATTAGTTTAAAACGTCCGAACATACCATGCACAGGATTTCTTTTATTGTACAGTCGCGGGAAAAAAAGTAGCCACCCAGCATTATTCCGCCTCTGTTCATTTTATCTTAAAACAAAAGGTACCAATTTTCAGGAAATATCGTCTGCTAATAGATTCTATGTCTAAAAAGTGCATAAGGGGTCGTTTACATATTTTTAATTACACTAACTTGAATATTTCCAATGGCAACACACATTTTTATCAACGGATTTCAAAACTGCATAAAATGTTATGTTCGGATACCAAATTTTATTATCCAAGCTCAATAACTTTTGAATTTTTAAGCAAATAAAATTTTGAGTTTTTAATGTTAAAGTAAAATTTTGAATTTTTATTGATATCTTGAGAAATAATAAAGTTTTTGACCTAGAAATTTATTTTGTTGTAATAGTTTGAAGTATTCTACACATTCTGCACTTATACTTTCGATTTAAAAATAATTTCGAGCACATGAAATATTTTATGATATTTGATGTTAAATGATTTTTGAATAGAAAATTTATAAATTTTAACAGTAACCGATACAGATAGCTATTTCATAAGCCCATAAAAAAATTCCAGATTATTCATACGAATAGTTTTGAAGTTACATTAAATTTTCTATTTTCGCTGTAATTCCATGCACTTAAGAGGGCGGCATATACTCGAAACCATTTTCATTATCAAATATAACTGTAGCATTGTACCACTTTATTTTATAAATTTAATTCTAAATAATTAACTATTTTTTATATATATAAATTAAAATTATAAATTAAAGTGGTGAAATATTACAGTATTTATTTTTAACGCATCAAGATTTACAGATTGTAAAATGTAAATCATTACTTTGAAAATAACATTTAAAGTGCGAAATAATTTAAAATGCTACTACCGACATTTAAACTCAAAAATAGAAATTCTATATCTAAATGTGGAGAAGACCCATTTTATGTCAACAACACAAAATGTCAAATATCTTCCAATAAATTAATGATATATTAACTAAAATTAATATCCGGGGGTATATTTTCATGAGAAATTTATTTATGGTATCAGAAAAGGGATTGCTACTGAAAATTTTGAAGTTAGTGCAATTATAAATATGTAGACGATCCCTTTTTAAATTTTCAACATTAGAATGTTTTAGTATACATTATTTCCTGTAAAACGGTATCTTTAGTTTTAAGAAGCAATGAAGAGAGGCGGAATAATGCTGGGTGGCTACTTTTGTTTTTTCCGCGAATGTACATGTCAATGCATTCAATAAAGAAAGCAAAAATAAATAAATAAAATAAAATTCTGACATTTTTAAAATGCTCTGAGAACAAGCCAGTTATGGGTGTTTTATTGGAGCGCAAGGACTCGTCTGTCCTAAATCTTCGACATCTAATGATTTAATTAAATTTAATCCTGTCTAACAAATTATTTACACGTGCTCCTGTGATTTTCAAGTTTTAGAGTAAATGCTACTTTGTTTATACCGATTACTCACTCAAATAGTACAAATAAATTTTGACTGCCATTTTCAAATTAGTAAATGAATAGAACTTAATATTAGTAAATGCCAAAGCCGAACGAGGGGTAAATCTAATGGAAGATTCCAATTCAATTGAACCAAAAATGATGAACAAAAAATCTACTTCTGTTTGTTGAAAAAATTAAGGAAAAACTCCTTGCTTTAAGAAGCCAGTTTCGAAAAAAAATGTGAAGTAATTAAAGAGATGATAACAAATTATTTAACAGTTACCGGAATTTTAAAAATTATTTAGACAATTAATTACTGTGCGCATTTAATTTTTTTACAATAGTGTTACGTGCTAAATTGCCAAATATAAATGTAAATTCTAACTTACTACCGTATTCATTTTTATATCCTTCTTTAATAATTTAGTAAATTTTTAAGCTGTTATTGTTAACGTACTGCAACCGTCGTATTCTATAAAGCAGCAACCCATAATTAATGCAAATGTTCATTCAGTGTTTGTCCATTAGGGTTGAAGCACCCTCTGAAATTATTTTAAAATTTTTATTCTCAATTTTTGAAAAAATTCTATTAGGTTATTTTTCCCATTGAAAAGTTTGACCAGCAACGAAAATGTAAGAAATAAGACAGCAATGCACTAATGCAATAATAAGCAAGAGATACACAAGTTGGGGTTTCTCAGAAATGGACCTCGCAAGCATCAAAATGCGCTCACTGCGCAACAATTAAGCGTCTTTTCTGAAGACGAAACCAATATTTCTTCGCATTATGTTTGGCGGTCGCTTGGACTTCAAAGGCTGCAGTTCTTTGGCGCAAGACCAAATGTGTTATGCTTCTTTTTTCACTCTCACAAATGCTGATGAACTTTTCCTCTCTTAATTTATTTTTCCTCACTCGCTTCTCATTCGTTGTTATTTGGGTACGGCTTCTCTTCTCATGTGGCAGAAATTCATCTGCTTTAATAGGTATTAGTTTTTTTTTATTAGAAACCACTCATTGAAGAAAGGTACATAGATAATTTTCTTAAATACAGTTAAGATAATTACAATTAACAATGATGGGCTCTTTAGAAGTAAAACTTTTCTTTTAAGAATTCTCATTTAAATATATTATTTTTAGTGTGTTTTTTTCTGTAGCACTGCTTCATGCTGAGTTGAAAAATCACCACAGTATTCATCATTATATGCTTTTTTCTTCAAGTCATAATTGGCTAAGGGTACATTTAATACTTAGTCGTGTTTATATTCTGAGTAAACATGTCCATAGGAACGTATATAAACCAGTTATAACCATATAAAATTCTAAAAATATTCCATTTTTGTAGCCGTTTTCAAATATTAGGGATTTACAGGCAAGCGCTTTCGTAAACGTTAAGGGCTGAGACTTCAAATGCTCTTTGTTAAGACCAAAATAATAGGAAAATCCCTGGAGACCAATGTTTTTAACAAAAAAAAGTTTTTTTAGACACCCTATCCCCCAGCTCTATGTCTCCTATCATTTATAAAACATGAGAGAGAGACACGTCAGTTCCTATTTCTCGGAAGGTAAAGCATACCCTATACGACACTAAAAATATACGAATTATTGAACGCTTTTAACTCTAATTTTCTTTTACCAGCCGAGATTTAAGAATCTAAGCTTTTTGTTAAATGTTAAAGGATGCTATAATGGATGATGTTTCTTGCTATAATAAGAAATTTTATATTAAAATTGTTTTAATTAAAATAGTGGTAGACAATTTGCAAGCAAATCGATATATATATATATATACTTTTAAATGTTTGGTTTTGTACAACAAAATGATCCACGAAAATTGTCAGTTTTTTAAATATACATCATATGGACGTTACATCTGGAATAATCGCCCTCTTTTCAATTGATGAATGTTCAGGCATTCATTTATTCTGAAACACGATAACAGCTCACAGTTTAGGAAACAAAATTGCACCAATTTGACAGAAATTAACATAATAAAATAGTATCTTCAATGCAGAGTTAGAAATCATGATATGATATATTTCAATCTAAACTATCTCAACAACATTCGAAAACATAAGCACCTGACATCGAGTATAATCCTGCAATCGTACCACAAGTTTATTCTCATTTAAATAATATTAAGAGTTTAAAATGTTCTATAAGACATTTAAGAGGTCAATATAAAATCATCTTATTCTTTAAGCCCTTTTAACGCGATGTAAGAATGACTTTATTATTTGCATAGAGATTCTTCGAATATTTATGCTGAACTGTATATAGTTTAGAAGTTTGCTAAATACCCATGTGAAAATTCAAGTATATATAGGAATTTGTGGAAAATCTCTCAGAATTTTGCTTCCTTTAGAAAGCAACTGAAATTCAGATGGGTTCAATTCCGATATGTTTCCGAATTTTAACATATTCAACTGAAACTTTTAAATGAGTTTCCCGATATGTGTGACTTCGAAAGGAAAATTATACTATATTTTGTACTTACGAACTAAAAATTACATACTAGAAATTCCCATATTTTTTGAATATTGAAAGCACTTTAATTTGAATTTTAAAATACGTCTTCGCTGGTATATTGTCCGAGATCTCCCTATTTTCTTTTCGTATTTTCCTTAAGTGCTTTGCATGTTATAGGGAAAAAAACACGAGGAAAAATTCAGGCGATTTAAAGAAAATATTATATCTTCCCAAATATTCGTAGTATCTTCACGAAAATGCACGTAAGTATTGCTCATAACACATAAAACACATTACTCAAAGTTTCAAATCCTTATTCAACTTTCTGTGAAACGGAGTGAGCGCAAATAATTTTTATCTCCGTCATTTCTGGTCTGTCCCTTAATGCCCTTTCCAGGCGGAAAGCCCTTTGATACAAATATTTGTTATTGATATTGCGTCCTGCTTGCTATTAACGTTGTTGTCAGTCCACATACTACTTGTTATGTGGTCTTGTATGCAACCGGGTTGTTCAGCTATTTTAATGACATAATGATATGAGTTTTTTAATTGAGAAAGGAAGTATATATACAAGTTGCAATAAATAGGATTTCACGTAAACTATCGCGTCACTCACAAAGCCTTTTGGGCGTTAGGATGTAATTTTGATAAAATAAAACGGTTTCACAGATATAACTCAGTTAGGAGTCGACATGTCCTCTCTTAACTCAAGGAAAATAAGCGAAAGATTATTCCAAAATGACACTAGGCCGTTTTGGGGGACTATATGGTTATAAGCAGGGAGATACAGAGGAATTTCATTGCGAATGTGAGGAAACTGTTGAAAAAAATTGGCTGAAATATCTTTGATATGGTCTAAAATGTGATTAATTTAAGATGCAGAATCTTACGTCTGACATACATGGGGGTTTTACGATTCTCATTAAGTGGTGGTTTTCAAGCACTTGAAGCTTTCTTAATCTCGTAATGTCTACTGATCTCGAAATGAGAGATCTGTAGCTCAAGATTAATGGAAAAATAGATTCATAAAGCAAAAGCGTCTGTTTGCTAGCTAGTTGTCTTTTACGAGCCGTGAGTTGACTCAGATGAATACTGGTCACTTAGACCAAAACGTAGAACCCCTGTCTGGTTCCGGTAGACAATAAGACTAATAGTCCCATATTAGAAACTAGTCACCGGCCCATTGGAGCTGAAATGGGTCAATCCAGTTGTGATAACCAGCTGAGAGGAGCAGTAGTGTACTCTGAAAGATTATATATTTACGTTATCAATTTTAATTTAGATCAACAGACGTTCCCAAAGGGTTGCATGCCCCAAGTTTGTTGATTAAGGTTATTCCCTAAAGAATGATCGAAAATTGTATTCGAACTTTAAAAGCTTAGGGGTTACGAGTGGAGTCAAACCGGAAATATAGCATCGAACGTACCAAGGGCCATATTTATCTTCATAAATGACGCCAAAATATGCGCTCACCAACATTCAGAAGCTTTCATTTTAATTTAGCGCTATCTATTTGTGCTAAAGAAATTCTCATCAAGAGCAATATTATCAGCACACGCAGCACGGACATTAAATATTAACGATGCGTTTCAACAACAGATAAAATGTAGTCGAATTTACTTCCGAAAATTATTAGTCGGATGCTTCTTCGTGATTATCATCAATCGGATAAACTTTTTTTTCCATTACTTTATTTCTGGGTCAAGGATGAATTTTTCATGAAGCAACTTCCCGGATGCATCCGCTCGCTATAGAATGTATACTAGATTTACTAGGTTAAGTTCTGTTTTGCATCTGATCTCAGGATTCAATTTTTTCCAAGAATTCTAGTCCAAGATGAACGGAAACACACAAACTAAAACGAAAGAACTCAAATCTCCCGACCAAGTAAGTTGTATATTTCATTATTTATCCACCTTTGGTAATGGTTTCCTATGGTTTGGCATTTCGTATGATGGATTACTGTTCTAGTTTTAAACTCTTCTAATACCAAATATTTTATTAAACATTTTCTAATGAATTTTTGAATTTAATGAATTAATACTAAAAATATTTTTCCTCTAAATATTGATTTTAATTTAGAAAGACATTGCACTTATTGTAAAGAATTAATGTTTTAGTTTGAGTGCATTTTTAATTATATTTTTACTTTTCTTTTTTCTTTCTTTTCAATTTTTAAAATTATTAAATAAATAATATAGAGGCACTTTTTATGTGTTTGCCATAATTTTAGAGAGAAGTTTTATTTTTGTATTTTTATAGAATGTGACTTGTTTTAGTTTCTGCTATTAACATTTTTCGAACTTAACTTTATTTCCTTTCTTTCTTCTACTTTCTTTCCTTTTGACTTTATTTATTTATTTTTCATTTGAAATAAATAATATCGAAGTATTTTTTTATATATTTGCCATCATTTTAGGTAGAGAGTGTATCTTTGTATTTTAACAAAATTGGGTTATTCGGGATAATTAGGAACAAATTTCATAGATGTCATTTTTTGCGATTTAAAATGTGGGTTATTTTGCGAGTGCACAGTCATATTCTACAGGCTCATTCAGCAAATACATTTTCTAAAATAATTTATTAATTAACCAGCCTCACTTACAGGAATGTTACAAATTACTCCGGTATATTCCTAGTTACCTCGGGCGAGTAATTCGGAACACCTTTTTTCGATTTCTGGACATAGAAATGAATTGATTTCAAGAAAACGTATTTGAAAGGATGAGAGACTACTGTACATTGTCTCAGAATGCATTTTGCTTCCTATTCCCTGTACTGCATCTTCAATCAATTTTTTGAGAGTGTTTCAGTAAAATTGTATTCAGTCTGACCGAATAACGCATATAAAGTATAATTCATAGGGAATTTATATATAATTTTCAGAGCTATTTATTACCCTAAATTTTGAGTAATTTATAATCATTAAAAATCCAAATTTATTGAGAAATGATGGGGAAAGTTGGGAAATGAACTATTACGAAATCAGAAATGGCACACAAGAACAGAATATTCAAGACTAAGAAACGCACATAAAAATTAGCAGGAATTAAAAGTTTAATTTAATAGTAGAATTCGCCGAATAACGCTTATAAAGTATAATTCATAGGGAATTTATATATAATTACCAGAGCTTTTTACTACCCTAAATTTTGAGTAATTTATAATCATTAAAAATCCGAATTCTTTGAGAAATGATGGGGAAAGTTGGGAAATGAACTATTATAGGAACAGAAATGACATACAAGACGAAAATATTCAAAACTAAGACACGCACATAAAAATTGGCAATAGGAAGTTTAATTTAATAGTAGAACTTCTACTTCAAGGACAACGTAGTCAATCTACTATTCAACCGATTTTTCTTTACATTTTTAGTATATGCAGAAGCAAATATATCTCTCCTACCATCTACTTCAACGATATGATCTGATTGCAGAGCATTTATTCGACTCGTTAAAATCGCAAAATGGTCATTTCTCATGAAAACGAATTCAGATTTAGTCGCATTGCTACTCCTCAATCTTGTTACATCCAGATCATCTCCATCGACACCGTGAGTCCTGCAGTTGTACGAAAAGCGAGTCTTCACTCTAGCATCTCGATCATAATTGACCAAAACATACATACGTTTCGAAAACTCAGATATCGTTGGTTAGACCCAAATCCGCTCTAAATCACATCTTCTGACCTCTAAGTACAAGCTAGTTCTTTATAAACGTTTGTTTTGTACTGCATTATAAGTTTTTAACCCACAGAGCGGTGCAAGCATCTTTTTCCGTTTTCCATGTTCAGTTCAAAAGCAGATAGCTCGCATTTATATGTATATTTTCTTAGATAACTATGGATAAAGTGTTCTTAAGATTTTAAAGATATAATTCAATTAAGAAAAGATCATTTCATTTCATTTAAAAGCTAAGTTTTCTAACCTGATAGCTAACAGTTCAAAATAATTGCGTGTTCAGAGGGTTAAAAATTTATGATTTGAAGATAATTTTTATAATGTGTAACTAATCGCAGGAAACATAAAACCACATACATTGTACAGAAAGAATATATACACTTTAAGATATAAGCAAAATATTAACGTAAAATGTACTTTACATTACATCACGACACATCCCTGCCTCCAGAGATAAAGACCCCCGGTCTGCAGTTTGGATGGATGTGAGTTGAGAATCTTCAGTTATTGGGGGGGGGGGGGGGAGGGGGGAAAGGCATTAGTAAATTATCCCTCTTTTTATCCCGGAATATTTTTATTTATCAGGCCGGTTAATCGCATACCTCATAGCCAGTGGCTTACTGAGCTTAAATATCATGAATATCAAATTTTGATTTACTTGTATCTGAGGAGTGCACGGTAACATTCTTTCGCTTGAAAAGAAAGATAACAAATGATGAAAGTTGAGGTTTAGGTAACTGGCATTTTGCAATATCATTTTTTTGCGTTTCAGAGTTTGTGTGAGTAGTTACAAAATAAATTGGAATAGTTAATTCCGCAACAAATTTTTCCACAAACCATCACATTCCACCAACAAATTTTGTGTTTAAAATGATTTTTTCTTAATGTATATTGTATTAGCAATGCTGTAACCCATCAAGTTAATTTGAGCTAAATTGATGTTTGCTAAACGCTATTTCCTCGGTCACCAAAAATTAAACATATTTTTTAGGGTGAGGGAATGCTAAACATCTCATTTTTCGCCGTTTAGTAAATTACGGTTGCCATTTTATTTTTAGAATTTTCAATTCCTACTCTTGGTAATGCACGGCTGACGATTGAAATTGCGCCAGGAGGTTGCAATTTGTCCATAGGAGATGTTTTTGGTTATAGCATGACGAATTCCAAATCTCTTCCGGTGAGCATTGAAGGAAAGGCCTCCTCGTATCTCACCACTGTAAATACGTTTTGTAGTTGTTAAGAAAATAATTCATAACAGATGTAGGTCAGTTTCCATACTTCAGAGATAAATTATCTTAAGTCCAATTTTGTTAATTTTGGTGTTTTCATCGTACCTGTATTATCCTCAACGCATATTCGGATGGGCTAGGTGTCGTAGTAATAGGTCGAAAAGAACAAAAGTAACTGTTCTTAAAAGTAAATCATTCAATACAGTACATTGTACTGTAAAACTTCTTTCTGCTATCATGTCAAATGTTAAAATTGTTGCTTAAAATAGTTTGCATATGATGTACAGATTTAATCTTTCCGCCAAATCATGTGAACTCAATACACAAATTTTGAAAGCAAGAATTTTGTGTTGTTCATCTGTGGACACATTTTTTAATTTGCTGGTTTTAAAAATAACATATTTTGCAACACAGAACAGTGAAACGTTCCTCTACCTGTTCAGTAGGACAAAAAAATGAAGCTTGAAAGCAAATTTTAATTTTGATGCAAAAATAACTATCCTTTAGAATTTTCAATTTAGAAATGAAATTTTAAATATAATAAAACTAAATATTATCTGAGCAATACTTTGATACATAAGATTTATTTGCGAATGAACTTACTACAATTTTTTGTGTGTTTTTGTCGATTTTAAATATTTTTAATGTTTTGTCCATCATTGTCCGCATTACTTATGGAAGCTTTAAGATGGAAAGTTCTGCATATCACTAGTGAAATTCTTTTCAAAAATAAAACTTTTCTTAGGAGAACACTCGCTAGAATGAACCGAATAATATTATTTTTATTTTATAATGGATAAACACACACTATTACGAACGAACTAAAAACGATGACTATTATTTGAAATCAGATTGCGATAGAATCACCATATCCATAGTACACAGAATGTCAGCGGAAAACGCATGGATTTTTTTCTTACGGATGAAAATATTGTTACGCGTAATAAAACATTTATTCAATTCTGTCTAAAGTCACTGAAATTGCGGGTAAGAATGCAAAGGGACCAAAGTTTTCTGTTTCCTACGTTAAATACTTTTTTTTATCTATTCTAAATAATATTCAACATCATACACCATTTAATTGGCAACATTGTACAAAATTTATCTTTCCGAAAATTCCAGAATCTTCTGTGAACTGCATAAAAATGTGCTTGCGTTTAGTTATTTTTTTATTGAATTACTTTATCTTTTTATTGAAGCTTAAAAATAAGTGTTTATAATACCTATTGTTTTCTAAATAAACCTGCGTCTTAATAAAACTGGTTCTCTATGCGACAATAATTTTTCCATTTTTGTTATTTTTTTGCATTTAATGAGCATTAATTGGTTATTAAACAATTAAGTTCATCTATATCCAATTCGATCATTTTTTTAATTGCCTAATTTTCGAATTTCAATACAAACCCATAGAATGTGTGGACATAATTTTAAGGATAGAAATCAAATAGGTGGCCTTTTGAGATTTCCCGACGAAATTTTATTTATTACTTATAATTCAATAATTAATTTTAGATAATATTGGTACTACTATAAAAATTATTATAAAGATTAGATTGAAACAGAATAAGGATACAGATTAAAGGCTATTAATTTCCCTTTGTGGTCTCAATTCACATTTATAATTTTCATTATTTAAAGTTTCTTAGATTTCTAATATTTCGATTGCTCCATTCCTTGTTGGTTTCATGGTAAAGAATCTTCTAACACAAGTATACTTTTTAGAATGACACCTTATTTTTGCACGAAGAGAATATATCATTCCTTACTTTCGATTAATTTCAATAAGATTTTTTATAATTTTTTTTTTATGTCATCATGTCGCACCTCATAAGCTGAAATTTTTTCCATTCAGGGAAGGATTTACCATTTGCATTTCGAAAGATAATATAAGGCATAATTGTGAGTATAGGGATTGATGTAGCGCTTTAGGAAGCTGAAAAAATATCGTTATTAATCCGTTTCAATTCCTGAAAATTAATCTCTATGTTTTTGCTATTATATGGTTTTTATAATAAGTGGTATCCAACAAGAATGTGTAAAAGATGCATCATTCATAATGCCCATTCTGGTACGACATGAAGCTGGGCATTCACTATGCCATTTGTCCTAAGACTGGGTTTATTTCACCAATTTTAGTCGAAAAATTAGCCAAAGCATTCACGGATGTTCCAAAGTTTGTCTTGAGACAAGGTTCAAAGTCGCAGAATTCCTGCAACCCAGACTCATCTTCCCCCACGCGGGGGATATCGAGTTTCATTTCTAGCCTCGACGCGAGGTGCCAGTGTAGGCAGATCCTTTGCTTTGCCGCTACCCTAGCATCGAGGTCTCAAATTGGAATCGGCGTATTGAGTTTGGAATTTTAAGTTCTTTTGAACTCCACCATTGCGAATCGTTTGGTCCAAATTTCACAGGTTTTCGACCTTGACAATAGGTTTTTCTTCCCATGTTCCAAAAATTCCATTTTGGAAGAGCGGTGAATGGCCTGCTTAAGAGTGCAATGGGTTAGGCTAGCTGGTAGCCCCTGGCATTTAAACTCCTGAGGCACAATAAAAGAGTCACATATTTGTAAAAGCACATTTCGACTTAGCATCATTACATTTAAAAATAATATCGCATTCTTTTAATCATTGTTACTAGGTTTCATTAATGATGGCGGCAATGTATGACTAGTATTTATTGTAATTGCAACCGTTTATACTGAAACGATCTTGAGTAAACCATCAGTACACGCAATAGAAACATTTTGTTATGAATCTGTTCTTTATATTTGAGATAAAGTTCGTTAATTTTGTTACAACCGATTTCCAATGCTTAACTCTCACCGAATACCTAATATGAGATAGTGCTTTTTATATGCTAAGTGCATCTTCACATTTTTCTTGATTTTTACCAAATGTTTGCAGGCTATGGATGCATGCCAGGAAAAGGCAAATAATTTTTTATAGAAACATAAAATAGTGAATTGTCACAATTCAAATGTCTAGAGCAAATGTGCTGGTTAAATTTAGCCCGTTAAATCCTAAATTAATTTAAAATATACGTTCCCATAATTTTCTATTAAATTACATTTCAAATCGAAGGATTAAGACAAATGTAAAGTAAAATTAAATTCCGAAAAAAAATTGAAGGTTTTCTTTCTTTTTCTCTTTTTTTAAAATAACGGAAAACTTGTAGAAAATCATTTTAAAATGCTTTCTTTATATATATACATATAAATATGAGAATGTATATTTATATATTATATATATATATATATAGAAGATTTTTAGAATATAGTGAAATACCAAAGAAATTTAGATTACTTTGTAATTACATCCTATACCCTAAATTTAAGTCAAAGGAAATAAAAATTCAAAGTGATTGCACTTTGACTTGGAGCTGACTGATATGCCTGTTGATAAGTTTTTAGAAGTTTTGGAATACATAATGAACAAAGCGAAAAAGAAACAATAGGATGCATTCCATTTAGCCAGGGAAGTGAAATGCAACTGTCCTATAAATAGAAAGTAAAGGGCTAACGGGTTAAAAGACAAAAATGTAAGCGCAGTAACTATTATTTAATGTACGATGCAAGATTAAAAGCTACAGAACTTCTACGGTTGTAATGCCTGTAATAACAGAACTCCTATGGTTGTTACCTTTTAAGAGGATGCTCGGCGTTATCGGGTTTTAGTCCTTAAAACCCGATAATGTCGATTGACTGTCTTGTGTTTGTACTTAAAAGCATCTGGTCATCTAAAATTAACTTAAATTAGTCCATCTCAACTTCTACATTTTACATCTAATTAGCTAGAAATGAAATAAGAGAATTCCGAGTATAAATAAAAGATTTTCCATATTCAGAAAAATCTTCATTTCGAAGTCCCTTTTCTACCCACTGCCCCTGGAACTTCCTTGAACTTTGATCAGCCCTTAATTCCGTGACGTGAAGAATATAAATATAAATTTTTACACTTTTATTTAATTGACTTTTTCATGTTTGTAAAGAATTTGGAATTTTGCAATCTACTTTACATTCACCCCTAATGGGCTTTAAAATTTTGTACACTTAATGTATTCTCAATGACAATACACTACTTTCGTAGAATACGAATTCCAATTAACCAATTAATTTAGTTGTATTTTGATTACGTACTAGTGGGTGCCGCCTGGTAGTAAATTGGAGGAAAGCTAATTTCCTGTTTTTATAATAATTAATAATATACTGAAGAATGAAAAGTAGGAAATAATTAAAATAAAAATTTTATTTTGTAATAAACTAATAAATTTGTATTCGTAAAATCCATTTTTTTAATGTATTTTTCCGCTCATTTCTCTTGATCTTCTAACAGTCGACTTTTATTTCTGTATTGTATATTTTGAAACTATCTTCGAATTCACTAAGGGCATTTTTCCATTATAATCAAAAATGCGGCTCCAGAATATTGATTAGCATTCTGATATTTACCATATGCGGCTGTTTCACTCAATAATTTCATTATATTTTTATGTATAAGAAGAATTATGAAAATTATGTTTACATTTTCTCTCTATTATCTCATATTTATTCATACTTCGCTCTTTTTTAAATATATGTGTTATTTTTAATTTCTTGAAAAATGCTATACTTCGTAGCACACTAATAAATTTGTACTCTTAAAATCCAATTTTTAAAATATACTTCCGCTCTTTTCTCTTAATCTTCTAACAGTCGACTTTTGTTTCTGTATTGTATATTCTGAAACTGTCTTCGAATTCACTAAGTGCATTTTTCCATTATAATAAAAAATTGGTTCCAGAACATTGATCATATTCTGGTGCGTATTGTACATGCGGTTGTTTCACTCAGTAGTTTCAATTATTTTTAATTTTTAGGAAGAATTATGATAATTATTATTAAATTTTCTCTCTGTTATCTCACATGTATTCTTTTTTCACATTCTTTTTAAAGTAATGTAAGTGTTAATTTTACCTTCTTGAGAAATGCCTTTTACCTCTAGCACACTAATAAATTTGTACTCGTTAAATCCATTCTTAAAAATATACTTCCACTCTTTTCTCTTGAGTTTCTAACGGTCGACTTTTGTTTCTGTATTGTATATTCTGAAACTATCTTCGAATTCACCAAGCGCACTTTTCCATTATAATCAAAAAATATTGTTCCAGAATATTGATCAGCATTCTGATGTTTAATATATGGAGTTGTTTCACTCTGTAATTTCAATATATTTTTATTTTTTAGGAAAAACTATGATAATTATTGTTATATTTCCTCTCTGTTATCTCATATCTATTCATTTTTCACATTCTTTTTTAAAAATGTACGTGTTATTTTTACTTTCTTGAGAAATTATATTATATATTTTAGTTATTTATATGTCGTATATCAATTCTAAAATAAAAAAAAATGTATAAAAATAAGAAATTTAATTTTACTTCTTTCTCTGTTTTCTTTATTTTTCTTTCTTTCTTTCTGTTATTTTTATCATGCATGTATGTATGTTCATTTTTATGTTCTTTATGCATGCTCTGACCATTTGATGTACAAGGACTAAATTTGGAACAGTGAACACACAGGGATCTAACGCAGTAAAAATTTAAAATTCGAATAATATTTTCAATTATTTAATTTTAAGTGGTAAATTCAGTCATTTTTGTCGGTTCCTACGAACTTTTAGCTATCCAAAGATGCAGACGGGATAATAGAAATACGATAAAAACGTCGAAATCTGAGCATAAACCTCTGAAGTACGAAAATTGATCTACATTCAATCGTGAATTATTTCGTCAACAACTGCGAAACGTATTTACAATGGTGAAATACGAGGAGCCACTTTCCTTCATTGCTTGCCGGAAGAGATTTAACATTCGTCATATTATCAACAAAACATATCCTCTGGACAAATTTTAACTTCCTTCTGCAGTTTCAACTACCTGCCTTGAGTTACCAAGAATTAGGAATTTAAAATTCTAACAATGAAAAAGAGGCAACCGTGATATACTAGACGGAGAAAAATGGAATGTTTAGAATTCCCCAAAAATGTTTTATTGTGGTGACAGATGAAAGAGCGATATCTTTTTTCTAATTAAAAGAAATTTAACTAAGATTAATCTGCCTTGTTCAAATAACCTCCTTTGTTTAATTATTACTAGCATAATATCCGTCGAGAAAAAATAATTTTTAAACACATAGTTAGATGGTGTAAGTGTAAGAGTTTGGGGAAAATTTGCTGCGGAAGGAACTATTCCATTTGAATCCGTGAGTACTCACTGAAACGCACTTAAATGACCTTGCAATATGTGTGGTGCTTAAACATCGACTTTTAACTTTTGTTATCTATTTATTCAAGAAAAAGAATGCCAATGTGTAGTCAAAAGATTTAGCAAAATGATTTTTTGAAGTCCATCATATCATGTTGTCAAACACAGTAGACTCTCGAATATCCGGCACGCTATTTACCGGCCTCCGTAATATCGGGCCTAGTTAAAAAAAATCTCAGCTTTAAAATGAAGAATAATTTAATATTAAGTTTTATGTTAATGTTTTGTTTATCTTAAAAGTGTATGTATACCGATATTCTGCCTCTGGAGTATCACATCAAAACACCTTTTCGCTACTACAATCATTAAGCAACAATATGACAGATATTCACAAATACCAATTCATACAACGTGTGTAGTTGCAGTATGTACTTTATGAGTAAGGAGATGTAACGCACAGAATTAAAATGGGATAATGCAGCTATTCAATTATTTTGTAAAATACATTTTTTCACCTTAAAATTGTTTTCAAACTTTTGAATTTTAACAGAATTTCGAATTTTTTTAATACGAAATATCTCACAGTGTGAAATGGCAATAATTAAAAATATAATAGAATTAAAATATAAAAATATAAACATTCAAAAATATTATCCTATTACAATTATTAATAAATTATCTGTATCATCGAATTTTATTTCTTTAAAATTATTAATTAATCTATAAAAATTCTATATTCAAGTACTGTTTTTGTTTTAGAGCTATTTATCAAGTATTGGAAGTTTTGGCAGCATACCCTGTGACAAATTCCTTCATTCAGATGAACACGATTTCCCAGTTGTTATAGGGAATCTACCAGAAGTGAACGAAGGCAAATATCACGAGAGGGTATTCTAGTGTGGGCTTGTCCTGAAGAGTGCTATTCATCGCATGTGTGACTGTCTGTTTTACCAGTCAGGTGGACTCTACAAGACACTTCACTACCCAACTGACAACCGGTTTTACGTAAGAGAATCCAAGTTTTACAACATGTACCCTGCAATTACGTTTTGTCAGAAGTCGCAAGCACAATAAATTATTGCTGTTAAATTTTTTATAAAAGTCCCAAAGCTTCAGGACAAACATTGCTGTATTTATATGGTTTGAATCTAAAAGAAAATATATTTTTTTTTATTTAAGACCCACATCCGAAATTTCCAACTGAAAGCAAGCGTAGTAAGGCCTTTAGCAGCTTGCCATTTATTCCTGGTGAAGTTTATGAGATCCATAAAAAAGAGACCTTTTAGATCTGGTAAAAATTAGTCATCTCTAGCTTGAGAACCTTTGCATCCAACTACTACTTTGAGGTATTTGAATCTATTGTATGAAGATAACAGAATATCAATTAAGGAGTTTTTCCAGTGAAGAGATGCACCTCTTCTATTTTTGAGTCGGTCCATAGACATAAATTTGTTCTTTTGAAATTTCGGTTAGGATGCAATTTAAAAAACTGGATGAGAGGCATTTTTCTTGTAATCAAAATTTGCTTTTAGGAGCAAATTTAGAGGTTATCGTTTCGAAAGAATTTGCTTTAAAAAATATGGAAATTAAAGAAAGTTTTATTTTTCACGAAACCATTTACGAGTTTGTGGTTTGATTTAGTTCATGGATATTAAAAGTTATGGACAAATCAAAGGAAAGAGTAGAGGTCTCTCGGTAAAACGGTGGGTTTTATTATATCTTTTTATCTCTTAAACGTATGGTTGCCACTGACGCCGTTGGACTCAGCGATCTGTGACTCACACCTACCCTATACCGATCACTTCTACTATAGTTATATGGTCAAGGATGACAACTGAGGGGTTTCCCCATAAGTTGGATAGAAGAAGATCAGGTCTCTAGCTTTCGCGCTGACAGTGCGGAATTGCGGCCTGGGGTATTGGCTTTACCTAAAGAAACATTCTTTGGGATGTTGATTCAATATCAACGCTGTGTCTGTAAAGCGTCATGACGATACGAAATTCCCAAAATGTGACTCACAGTCCTGGGTCCTATGGTGCCTTGAATTTGTTGGATACAGTTCTTAAGTGTGTATATGGTACTAACTGCATAAGTTCTATTTATGGATCTGGGAATTGGAGACTAGGGATATAAAATGATCTACGTTACTTTCAATGATCATAAGAATCTGAGTTCTACTATTCCCTGCCCAGCAAAACATTGAAATTAATTTGGGGAAATATGGTTATGTAAAGTAGAGGACAACTGAGAAAGAGAAATAGAACAACATAGACATAAGCAGTACTTCATTTATATCTCATTTATCGTTAATCTGGAACAAATATAGAAGGTCCTGTATCAGGAGTGTCTCGATTTTGTTTACGTTTTACTAAACATCTGCTGATTAATTCATAGGAGTGAATTGGCAGAACGCAGTACTTAAAAAATGCAAAGTGGAATTTGTATGCATCCACGCCTCTCATTTGTGCCAGCCTTGGTATAATATCATGTTTCATGTATTCCAAAATTAACCTGTGGGCGTGAGGTACAGAGATTGTGGGGGTGATTTCATTAGTACCTCTGCTTGCTAAAACACTATAATAACAAGATTCATTAAGATAAAGCCTCTACATCATTAGAGTATGCGAGGAGTTCCGTCTGTAGGAAGTACCATTCTTCCTCTACAAATCTCATGAATGCGTGCTAAATACAGTTACTGGCAAATGATTTCATTTGGAATGAAAAAAAAAGTTTGAATTATCAGGTGTTAGTCTAAGTCGCTGTAGTTTGTCAGTGTGTAAATAACTTTCATTAATTTCTTCTAAGAAAATAATTGACTTATGGAAGTTTATCTGAACTTACAACAGGAATGCTTTTAGGACGATTTTGAGCTATTTTTATAAAAGTGTGCTATGAATGTGACATATGAATTTTAATTAATTAGAATCATGAAACTTTATTTTAATGTTCTATTAATCTGGGTAATTAAACCTGATATTGTGTTTAATTGTTTATGTAATAGATATTCAAAGTGTGCACACATTTTCCCGGAAAACCCTGTGTTAAATATTTGACCGTAAAACTAAACTTATGTTGTAATGATGTGAATGTGGTTCATGAAATCATATTTAAAGAAACCTAGCTTGAATACGTCTGATATAAAGTGTTTGAATTTAGATATCATCTATAAATATTTAATATGACAATAGCCCTAAGCTGTTTTAAAGTAAGTAGCAAAATGTGCTGTTATATCTACAGAGTGGAAACTGTTTATTCAATGTATATAAATTTTATTAAAATAGTTTAGAGATAAGGTTATGGGATTTTTTTTTTGTTGTTGTCCAAATGTTAACCATATTTGACCACAAACAATTTCCAATTATGGACTGTTTAAATAAATGGAGCTGTAATCTTGAACAACAGGAATAGCTCAGAAAGTCGCTAAAATCACTAACCTACTAAGCCTACGTGGTTTTGTATCATATACGAGGGAACGATGGAAAACTAAATGATACAAAGCTTAAAATGTCATAATTGGGTTCAAATATTAAGTGTCGATAATTAACAAACCACTTTTGCTTTAACGGTGCTTAAAGAAATTGCTCGCCCACTTTGAGGAACAGTTTTCTTAAATGGACCGATTACCCAATTTTTAATTTTATTTTGTCTACCTTAATGTATATTTTTTAAACAGGCAACTACATTGCTATGTAAAAAAATAAATTAGCAAAAGTTTTTACTATGATTTTTTTTAATTACTTCCTTAATTTTGTGCACGAAATAATGTCTAGGTTATCCAACTACAACAAACTTCCCCTGTCCCTGAAACATTTATTTAAAGTCCTGACCATCTAACATTATTTATTAACACACATCCTAAACATTTATTTTAAGTTCTGATCATCTAAGAAAAGGAAATCCTTTCCTGCGATGAATTCTAGTTAAATCCTTCGTTTATAGCTTGTTCTTTTCTGAAGAACTGTAGATTGGTCCTCCCTGAAATTGAATTGTTCACGGGTTTGGTTGTATTAACGTTATGTTTTGAAGAAACGCGAGGGTTCTTTTGGACGACCTCGTAATATTGAGCCTTGATCGGGTGACGAGGTGATACCTGGGCTGGAAGACCTCTCTCTAAACATCCGTGCCTCGCAGGCGGGACGGCGTCTGGTCTAAGCGCATGATTTAGCGTGCAGCAGGCCCACATTCATGGCGGAAATTCGGTGAAATCGGGTTTCGAACTTTGAACCCTCCAGCCACGAAGGTGAGACCTTACAACTAGGCCATAGTTACCCCGACACGCTCACGGGATTGGATATATTTTGATTGCAATAATTGAGTTTTTTATTACACAGCTGATTTTTAAAATGTTTCATGTTTACAGAAGATACTTATCGAGTAATAGTTCTGGTGAAGTGCATGACCCGGTTTGCATAACATAATTACTGTTTCTATTTTCCGTTCAGTTGAAAAGTTATTTAGAATTATTAAATACCTGCTGTAAATTTTAAGTAAATACGAGTTACAGAATTCAGAGGGTTTATTAACTACAACATTGGGAATTTTGTTTTGTCTTGATGTTTTCCGGATATTTAAGTTTTCTGCGCTTCTTCTTAAAACGATATTAAAATTTCGCTGAATATCTCTGGAACTACTGAATGGAAATGGCTGAAATTTTGTGTAGCGGTGTTTCGTCTGCTGCTTTTCGATTGGCATTAAAATTTTTATTTATATGATGGAAGTTTAATAATTTATGAAAATTATAAAATATTACTTTATATTTCAAATAAATGCAAAGTTTTTATTTTTGTAAAGTAGCAGTTTAATAGAGAGCAAGAATTATTGTAAACGATAAGTTATATATAGGGAGTTTTTCAAAGAAAAGGCAAGCTTCATTCAACAATAAGAGGTCTGAATTTCAACTGCTTATAACTCAATATTCGTTTCTTTGAAATGGAAAAGTTTTATTTACGTATATTTGAGCGACTTTAATCTGGATATTTGAATTTGCATTTCAAATACGGTGCTGCCATTTGAAAAAAATCTAGTTAGTGTGAATTTTATCTTGGAGACTACCTCCTTCGAAAACAAAAGAAAAATGCATACATTTTAGAGACCATTTTTCTAAGACGGCAGAAAGTATTGGTATTATTGTACTATAATTAGCTCTTGAGTAACGAGCAGTATTCGGATATATTTTTGTCGGACTGTGCAATAATTGTGCATAAGAAATTGAAGTTTTTGTTTTATGTATAATTTTTGTAGGCCATTTGAATGAAAATAGTACTCAAAAATATAAATCCGGCTTCCGACCTGTCACTCGGAAGGGATCTCGGTCGTAAATCGAGGATGACCTGTAAAAAACGCATACAAGATTCTACTTGCAGTACTCTTTGACCGCTTTACGTGACCTTCAGCGGATGACTTTGGTATTGTTGGATTCTTTATACCCTCATCACTGCTTAAAATAAAACATAGCATATGATACATTGAATGAACTATCAGGTCAGGATAAAGTTTCAATGTTAAGTCTACAGATAAAATCGTTTTCTTCACGTAACACTGTTAATCAAAGTTTATTTTACGACAACATCAACGCTATAGAGTCCAAATGCGTTTATCTCAAATTGATGAAAATGAATAAATATTAGAAAATAATTCTTCAGATTAACCTTTCGTTAGGCTCGACTTTTATATGGATAATTTTTTTTAATCAACCGATTTTTAATCTTTAACTTTGGAAAGTTGCGTATTGTTTATTTGTTCTGGCGGCTTTGTTCTCAACTTTGCATCATTTTGTCGTCCTGAAATAAAAAAACCCACATTTCGATCCTTAAATAAAACTCTCACATTTTGATCCGTAAATAAAAAAACCACATTTTGATCCTTAAATAAGAAACCCACATTTTAATCCTTAGATAAAACACCCAGATTTCTATCCTTAAATATAAGGCCCTCATTTCGATCCATAATTAAAACACCTACAGTTCGATCCTAAAATAAAACACCCACATTTTGATACTCAAATAAAACACCCACAAACACATACAGGGATTTAAAATGTCGCAAATTCATTTTTCTGGAAAAATGAACTAACATAATTATATTTTATCCTTTTCGAAGCAATAAAATGAGCCCTTTTATTATGTAAATAATTAGTTATGTAAATACTTTTCTGATCTCAAAGCGTTGATAATTGTTCGTGATACCACTTTTGTTTAGTCACTTATAGTTCCTCTAGCCGGATGAACAAAACCAGGAGAATTGTAACTTAAAGAAAATTTTGATGCGGTATGATTTGTCACTCACTTGTAAGAGTTACAAAGGAGGTAATAGAAAGCAAAGAGAGAGAAGTGAGTTCGATTACCTTCATATTGGGGTTCATGTATCGGGGAGAGGGAGAGAAAAGCTATTTATGCCTCAAAGTCGGAGGCTTGAATATACTTTATTCCTCAGGCGTTTTAAGAGTTGTTGTTTTAAGAGAATTGTTGTGTTTATCATTCTTACTAGCAAATATTAATTCGGATTGGATTAATATTTCGTAACGATGAAAAACTGTTTAATAAGTTTCAGCGATCATTTTTGTATGTGCTCTTGTATTAGTACTTTTTTCAATCTAAATGAATGTCTGAATATAAAATGCACCAAGGAGCATTTAATGCACAAGGAACCTATTTTGTATGATCTACACTTCCTTCCTGTTGAATTGCTGTCAAATACCGAACTGTTTTAGTGTTACATAATGATAGATCTGATCAAACTTTTGTATAGAAACATTTTCTTGGCCTATGATAGTGAGTGATACTTTCCTATCAGAGGTAGCTATAAATGTGTTTTGGTCCAAATTTTATATTTTACACATCGAATGCGAGCTCTAAATATTGATTGGTTATGCAGATCAGACCAAAATATTTGAGTTTAGTTTGCCATTCAATATCATCTTCAGGAAGGTAATGAGGGATATAATTTTGTCCGCGATTCGCTCCTCCTGAATATCAGTGTTTTAGTCTTATCTGATTTATTTGAAAAACAAACATAACTTAAATAATTGTCGTCATCATTTATTCGCTTGAGGATTTCAATTGAGTTAGAATTAGGCATGAAAACAAGACAGGCAGAAAATGCATGAAAGCTAAGTCTTTTTTGAAGAATTCTAACTACTGATGACTGAGATATTTTAAATTCCCGTGATGCAGAACGAGTTGACGTTATTGGACGCCGCATAAATGCACAACAAACTAAGTCCATATTTGAATTACTCACAGGAGGCCTACCACTTCTTAGAAAGTCGGCAGCAATACCAGGTTCTTAAACTTTTGATATCTTGTAAATACCATTGCTTTATAGTCTTGATATCTTTAGGATTGCGTCCATGACCAGTCGCCTCTAACGGAAATCGCACCTGGTGAACAGAAATATCTGATTTGGTTTCATGAAGCTACTAAACGAATTGCCCTTTTTGCACATCGAAGCCATCTCGTTAAAAATTTACTTGTGATTCATTGCTTACGTTTATGGGTTATTTATGCTTTCTGTTAAACAAGAAATAAACTTGCAATTCAGGAAAGAAAGATAATTACTGATAAATAAGAAAATTAGTTAAACATTTTTGTAATAGAAATGTTTTCTTGTATATAAATATGATTATAATTTTCATATTTGTGTACTTATTTTAACCATCTATTTCAGGATTTATTATTGCTGAGCTGCAGTTGTGTAAATCTTTATAAAGGAAAATATGTTATGACACAAAATTAATCAATAACATTCATTCTCAAATTAAATTTTTAATTATCTAATTATTCAAAATTGATTAAAAAATGTTGTTAACGCCTAAGGGGTCTCGCATTGCAGGTGCAGTTTCGATTTTGGGAATTAAAATGTTACTACTTTAAGATCTTATTTTAAATTGTGCCTTGATAGTTTATTATTTTGTGTATAATAAATTTATTTTAAAAAAAGGCCACTTCTGTTATTTACCCTCTGAACTATTCTCCAAATGTAAAATTTAAGTAATGCAGAAATTCATCACTGCATACTGTAGTATTATAAATTACAGCACTTCGACGGTTTTTACTCTTAACAGTCGCCGCTGGTTACGATTAAAACCAGCGGGAGTGGTCTCCCCTAAACTTTCTCGTATACTCCTAACACATGTAGAGAAAAAATTAAGCCAAGAGGCAGTAAAACGAACAAGAACCCCAAACGCAGTGGGGAAAAAATAAGCGAAACTTCATACCACGATTTCCGAAGGTTGTCCAACGCGGAAGCAGAATTAGAAGCCGGTGTGATTACCAGTAGGGCTGGGTGTAAGATAAAGAAAACGAAATTTGCAATTTGAACGCGTTTTTATAACCGACTGACGCAAAAATTGGACACAAATCTATCATTAAGGAAAGAAGGCCACATACCAAATTTCATTTTTCAAAGTAATTTTTTAAAGACGTTATCGCGTTCAAAAGTAGGCGATTATACAGACAGACAGTCAATTTTGGCTAATTTAGGCCCTTTGACTAATTTGGTCCAAAATTTGACACAAATCTACATTCCTGATGATAGAAATGTGTACCAAATTTTATCCACCTAACTATTGAAGTTTGTGAGTTATCGTGTTCACATGAACACAGACATACAGACAGACTGTCTTCCCGTGGACCGATTTTGTCAAAAATGTGACAAAAACCTACAAATTATGTGAAAAGACAGCATACGAAATTTCATGCATATAGCTTTAATAGTTTTTGAGTTATCGTGTTCACAGACACACACAGACAGACAGACATAATTCCAAAATTGTGTTTTTGAGACTCTTTGAGAGATTAAGACATGGAGATTCATCAAAATCTCGAGTTCGAATTTTTTGACGATTACAATACTTTCTCTTTGTATACTTCGTATACGAGAAAGTGAAAATGCGACAGAAATGAAAGTGAGGGAGAAGTAAGAAAGGGAGGCGAATCTTAAAGTAAGAAATACCAAGGGCACATGTGCACTAACTTATTTTCGTGTAAACACGCTAACGAATAACGACAAAAAAGAGGAAAATGTATAGAAATTTATTACAAGTCTCATCGATTACAAATATGCATTTTCTTACTTTTATCTCACTTCTAAGATTTTCTACAATACTTAGAAATGATTTAAATCCTAAATCTGCATCAAAATCAACAACATAGTTACTAAACCATCCGAGCGGCGCAAACGTCCTTTTCCGTTTCTCATGTTCAGTTCAAAAGCAGATAGCTCGTATTTACACGCATATTTTCTTAAACAACCTTGGATAAAGTGTTCTTAAGATTTCAAAGATATAATTAAATTTAGAAAAGATCGATTCATTTCCTTTAAACCTAAGTTTTCTAACCTGATAGCGAAAAGTTCAAAATAATTGCGTGTTCAGAGGGTTTTAATACTTAAAGAACAATTATGCTTTTACATATTAAGTAAGTAGTATAAATCAAATGCTTCCATACTAAACTAAACGGAATTAGCTAGCTGATGAATGCTGAATGACGTCACTAGGTAAATATGAATCCAATGGATTTCACTTCCTTGTCACGTCTGTTGGAAACAGCCACATTCTACAGGTGCCTTCCGCTTTTGATAACTCTTCCGCAAAAAGGGAGAACACTTACAACGTCAACAGGAATAGGGGTTTGGTTAGGAAAGCTACCTGTTACGTACACGGTCTTAAATGCCAAATACTTTACGCTTGTTATCTTAGAGCTATTAATATTGATTCATATTTCCTTTAAATTACTGACCCGGATTGTATTGACTTGAAATAGACTCTGGCGAGCACCAGTGCTTTTGCACTTTTCCTCAACCTGAACGCTGAATAAAATTGTATTAATATAAAAAAAATTCAACACACACTTTTATTACTGATATGAAAAGTGGAATTTATTTATTTTAGTTATTACCTACTTTTTAGACTTTAATTTATAATTCATTATTATAAATATTAAAGAACCGTGAAATCATATTTTCTCAAATTCACTACAATGTGGTGCCGTTTACATGAAATCAACATTCAATTAAATTAATCGATAAACTGATAGCTAAGCTTTGAAAATATTAAGTTTTATTGTGTCATCGAGAAAACACAAGTGGTCAAAATTTAAAAAGTTAAAACTTGTACAAAAGAGACCTTGTGGAAACCTGAGAAGTTTAACTGACAAGCAATTTATGTTTTGCTGCAGAAACTGCTTAGATCTGGGAATCAGTTCAAAAAGTGTTTTGGTGATTTTAAAATTGAAGTAAGACTTCAACTAAAAGGCTTCAGAACAAACTGTTGAGATTAGGGAAATTATATCATTTTGATCAAAATCATAGCAAAGGGTATGTTGTCCTTTGTTGTAGGTGAAGATAGTTTGACAACTGATAATTGGGTTTGGACGACTCTTTACTTGGTTTAAGAAATTACTAGATAGCTAATGGATTTATTAGCTTTATCAATTTTCAGGTCATCATGTGTGATGGAAGAGATATGGAAAATCTTTTTCTGCAGAATTTGAATTTTCTTTCCGTGAAATGGTATAGTAATTAAGGGACGGGCTTTATATTATCGCTTTCAATGTTTAGAAACAAAATATTTCGTACTTGAAATGCTAACAATTTCTGTATGCACGACATATAGTTACGTGGTACGATCCCTCAAGTATCTATTCGGCATTTTGTGGTCTCAACAAAATTTATTTCGCTGTGCCACTATTGTGAGAGCAAAGATCTTTCTCTCTGGAGGATAAATCGTGAGTGGAAACTATGGTAATAATATAATACCAGGCAACCTTTTAAATGTACATTGATGAAATATTAAAGCATCATTTTCAAATGAAGGTTTAACTCACCAGTGGCGTATTGGATTAAGGCATGGCATGTCCGAGGCTTATGCATCAGGCGACAAAAGTTATGGGTTCTGGCTCTGGTATTAACAAACATTATTGAAAAGCTGATAGAAAGAAGTGCTTTTGCAACGACGGGTCCCGAGGTTTGGTTGGCTTCTGGGCGTCTTCATTCAATCATAAACCAAATGTGGCATCGTATCACATGACAGTTCTCTAGTCGCATATATTGTGATCGACAGAATTTTGGTTACTACTGATGACATTTTCATATGATTCACCTTTAAATTTCCTAGAAATTTTATTTTTTCTCAAAATCACTGTGAAGAAAAGTAAACCAACATTGAAATATCTTCTTTTATTTTGATAATTTTATCATTTTGGTAAAACGGGACCTTCAAGAATCATCCACATGACACAACTAGAGATCTGAATGAGATGGACTACAGCATTGATATCATTTCATCAGATCGGGTACTTCAAAGCCCTGAATTAATAATAAATTAATGTTGGAAAAACCCGAGAGACCTACAGGTTACAAAATTAAAATTAGTGATATTTGTTTTAGAATTTTAAAAAAGGGTCACAGCATTGGAATTTTAAAAAAATGAATATAAATCATAAATCATTATTAATAATGGCAGTTTTCTTTGACATAATGTTTGCAATAACACTACAAAAACTGCCATATTTGTCATTTATATTCTACTTTTTTTATTTCTGAAATTTAAATTCAGCGACATCTATGTTAAAGTATAAATTAAATGTGCGTAATGTTAAAAATTCATGTCTATTATTTTAAAACATTAACATTACACGCATTTGTTTTAGGCTTTATGAAAGGCTTCACAGAATTGGAGTTTACAAACAATAAAAGGAAAAATGAAGATAAAATATAAAGCGAAAAATTTATGGCACTTTTTATTTCTTTTCGTATTTGGCCTAGTACTTTTTTGTTGTTATATTTTTTCCTATTTTATTGGATATTAAATATTAAAGAGGTTTTGCCCAAATTCAGACCAGACTTTGGCCAGAATGCAGTTCGGGCTAGGTGGAAGCAGACAATTGTTTTTTGAGTTGCGACCGGCGGGAAAAAATAAAAAAATCTTCAGAAGATTATCAACACAACCAATAACTCTAATAGTTTATTAAACTGTCGATTTTTATAGTGGAAGGCTATTTTAGGAGACGAATTTTTTTATTCAATTTCTCTTTGAACCGTAAGTTTGGCGAAAGAGGTGCCGACTTGGATGTCGCACACGTCATCTGAACACGGTCCTGAATTACGTGATCCGCTGCCAAGTCGTGTAATCACAAAAAAACTCGATGTTAATCTAACTAAATTCTTCAGTTGAAAAATGATCTAGTAAATGTAAGCGCGGGGAGTCACAAAATTTGAAAAGAAATATACAGAATGTTATATTCGAAGTGAAGAAACTTCTTTTAACAAATTTGATATTAATTGTATTTTATCAGTGATTTCGAAGGATCACGTTTAAGTATTCTGTAAGTAAAATCTGACATTTTTATTTTCCAGATTCAAATCAACAAAGTTTTGCAAGAAGAATCCAAATTTTTGTCAAAGACCATTAGATTTGGATGATTTTTGTCAGTTATATCCATATTATTGCAAAGGTGACATATCAAAATTGAAGGTGAGTACTTTCTTTTCATATTATGGTTTACTTTTTTCATGCAAATTTCTTATTTTACCGTTATTCTTAGCTCAGGTTTGCATGAAAACTTTAAGAATACCAGCGGATATTTTTCTTCATTTGTTCATTGAAATTCCAAAGTACCGGGAGATACAAAAAGATAATCGGATTAAAATGAACTGCATTTCAGAAAGCATAACAACCATGAAAATATTGATGCCTTGTAATAAAGTATAGCCTTTTATTTTTTCTCTCCAATAGTTGGAAATGTTCTTTATGTGCTTCTTTCGTTTCGTGACACGCATCTGCAGGGAGATTCTAAAATCCTGGGACAGACTTCAAGGAGTGGCACTGCTCACTGAAACAAAAGTTGACCAATCCTAAACTATATCGGCGTACATTTATGGATGAATTCCTCTGAGAAGTTCGTCTCTTGAATATCCGTTGAGGCTGCATGTTGAATCACTCCAACGGTAAGACGTTTGGCCCCCTATGTAGGATTTAAGCCTCTTACACCGAGAGAGGCGACCCCCGTTAACAACGGCGAAGGTCGGTCTGAGGCGGTTGGCTTTTTTTGAGGGGAGGTGAGGTTCTGAGATCGCTTAGGAGATAAGCGCGGTAGGGGGTCAACTTATTCTTGCCAATCACAGCCCATTTCCGTGCGCCTTAAGGGAAGGTTACAACAGAGTGTAGGGTGGTGGGGTAAATGATCACTCAGGTTAGGAGAGTCCAATTTATGTCGTTTCCTCCCAAAAAAGTTCCGGTTTTAAAGAAGCTAGAAGAAAAAAGTCGCATCGGTATTAAAGAGTTAACGTGCAACGGGCCCACATACACGACGGATCTTCAGTGGAATTGGTTCCAGAGCCAGGAGCCCTCCGGCCTCTTGGCCTCACCACTAGGCAACCGCGGCTCGAGAAATACTTAGGATCTTTGAAATTCTTAAAGCATTGCTTTCATTGGCGATTCCAATTTTATATTACTGCAGGTAGACGCATTTTTGTTGTAAGAACTTGTGTGAACAAACTCTTCTAAAGGATACTTTAAGGTACATATTAGGTTGCTTTCTATATCTATCTGTTTGAGTTTGTGTCTCAATGCGTCACTTCCACCCATACATTCCTGTACAAAAATGTTTTTATTAAGGTGTATCGCTCTTCAAAGTTTGACCTACCATTTTAAAATATATTGCATACGATAGTCTAATTCTTTACAGACTTGTGCAAGCATTGTCATGCAGCTTTATCTGATGTGTTAACAGCATGCGGTATGTTTCAGGTATAACCGGCGTAATAAGATCACTTGGTTGTGGATCATCCAATTCACGCCTCGATATGCCGATATCCTTGAATTACGAAGGATAACAGTCTAAAACACTATCTACTATTTTTACTATCGATATTTATTTATTATAATTTTCAATTTTCGTGGGTTTATTTTTTATACTATTTTCTGAAATTGCATTTTAGGTCATTTTCTCTCTTTTCTAAATTCAAAGAGATTTTTTTATGCTTTTGAGTACACCTCTTGATCCTTTCCCCTGGTTCATAGTTCTTATAAAATTTTTTTATTCTTTTTTATGTCTATTATATAACTTTTAATTCTTATATTTATTAATTATTATATTTTATTTTTATCACGTTTTTTTGTCCAACATAACATCATGTTACCAAAATAATTCAAAATTAAAAGGAGGAAGCTGATAGAAATTTCGCCAGCGCTATGGTTTTTATGTTTGTATTATAAATTTCACCAGGTCTCTGGCTTCTATGGTTGTTTTATAAATTTCGCAAAGGTTTTCTTCCCAAACTTGTAGATGTATAACAAATTTTAGATGAAATCTGTTAAGGCTCTGCATACTACTATACTATTGCATACTACTTACTACTATACTTTGGAAACCTTTGCATAGGTTTCCATATTAATTTCGATTCATTATATTAGGAAACTAAAATCCAAACGAAACATATCGTGTAAGTAAACGAGAAAGTCGGAAGATTTTCAATGTTTTTGTTAATCTTTATTATAGTTATAAAATATTTCATACCACTTTAACACCACACCACACCGCCGTCTCTAAAGTTCACGTGGCTCCTATCCTGTTTAATATAGATGTAGGTGGACTTTATTGAATTGCAAATAACTAAAAATTACATTGTATAGAAGAATGGCAAAAAAATTACAAAGCTGATGTTTATACGTAGAA
The DNA here is from genome assembly GCA_013235015.1 of Araneus ventricosus. Lineage (NCBI taxonomy): Eukaryota > Metazoa > Arthropoda > Arachnida > Araneae > Araneidae > Araneus > Araneus ventricosus. Next base: position 40,726 of record BGPR01002833.1, on the reverse strand, counting down.
TTGACAACAAAATAAAAGAATAAATACAATGTCTTGATTATCACAGTGTGGATGAAAGGAATAATAAAGAATGAAAATAATGATGAACAACATGTAAAAGCTAACATTAAGGCACATGTTAATGATTATCGCAGTAAAGAGAGGGAGCCATTGCATGTTAAGTGTCGAATGCAGGGATTAGAGAGATTATTCTTAAAGAAATATGAGAAAGGAAGGGTTTAGAATGTTCTATGTATGGAATGGAAGATAAGTTAGAATTATTGTACACAGGGAGTTGGGTCATTATTCTAGTCGGATTGTGCTTTTATTGTCTATTATGAATTTAATCATGTTTATTATTCCTTTTCTTGAAATTGAATTCTTAAGAACTCTTTGGTACCAAAGACTTTCCAGTGAAGTAAAAAGTTTCCTAATACGCCAAGAGAGAGGCAATGGTGTAATGTCGCATTGGATGGCAACGCTGACTTCTCCGCAGGTACAAGAGTCACTATCCGATAAACGGAAGCCAAGAAGAAGCTTTTAGTGCAAAAATAAAATAAAAAATTACTTATATATTTTTTGACTTAAAACATTGACAGAGAGAGTTTTGAGAAGATGAAAACTGTGATAGAAATCGTATGGAAATGTTAAGAAAATGGGGACGCTATAAAGCTAGACACAAAAAGTATGAGGGTGTCGCGTTTCGCTGCATTAGTTAGCAGCAAGTGAAAGAGATTATAGGATATGTTAATACAAACTTATGCGTTCCTGATAAGAAATTCGATGTGAAGCAAACTAAAGACTTCCGAATTGCGGCTTAACTTTTATCATATATCTTAATAATTTCTGTCAGAATGAGTTTGAGAATTCCCCATGTTCTGAACTATATAAATGTTACTTATCCATGTTTTCTATTTTAGATTCCCAAGATGGGATATTTTGCGGACCTTCCTACAGCGGACCTTGAAGAATATATTTTTCAGTCTTTTCGATTTTATAACATGACTTTGGATTCTCCACTAGTGTTAAACGCTAAAATGCGGTAATTGCTACATTTTTATATTTTTAGTGTCTTTCGATTCTGTATCATAGCTAAAAATTCTACTCTAATAATGAATGTTAAAGTGTTTTAAGTACTAAAGTTTTACATTATGTAGGTGTCTCAAAAAATAACATCACACTTTTATTGTTCATAAATGTTTATTAAATATCGTACAATTTGCTTTCCATATTTACAGCAAACTATATTAAAGTATACTTTTTGGACTTGGTTCATATTTTTGGAAACTTTAGAACATAAAGCCGATTAACATTTTCATATAATGATTTATTTTACCTCTTAATTAGATGGTTTTTATTTGCTTATCACATCATACAAGAACCTAAGAAATACCTGAGAGGTTTAAATATGTACATTCAATTTTCATCTTTTTAATCTTTTTTTAATATTAGCATAAATACAATTTTCTTGTCTAAAATTATCAAAATAGAAACACAAGTGACAATGAACATCGTGAGAGGCGAAGTAAATGCATCAATTTAATGAACCGAATGAAAACTGAAAGTTCGTATATATAAGCAGTATATAATAGTGCATATGGAAGTCTCTTTTCCTCGCATTCAGATATCTGCGCATGCGGAGAAAAGGAAGACTCTCTCCACTACGCAACTTCTTGTCATCTTACGTCATCTTTTCATTTTGCCAAACCAAATGAAGAAAATACACTACTTTGGTGCGAAACTTACTTTTAAATAAACTATCAAGAATAAAAATAGCTAAACTAATATCTTCCCTCACTGATAATGAGAATCTCATCAAAAAGCAACTCGACGCAACCAGTTTATTCGACTCCGACCGCGGTTTCTTTTTTTCACCAAGTCCTCGGACTGATAGACACCCGACCCTCTAGAGGTTCAATACCAAGGACCTAAATCAATTCTCCTATAAGTTTTTAAAAGCAGTGAACTTTTTAGTCCAGTCTTAAAATTGTTTCTACTTCACGAATTTTCCTTTTCAAATGTAAATAGCTCATTTTTTATTGCTTTTATAGTTCTCACATGTGTTTCGTCCATTTTTGAACACACATGTCAATAATTTTATTTTGTTCAATAAAGTTTCTACGCACACCCATCCAAACTGCATATCGGAGATTTTTAATCAGGGTTTGTCGTAGTGTAAATTAAAGTGTATAATATCTAGAATATATCTAGTATAATATCTAGTATATTCTCTAGAATACGTGCATTTCATTCTTTTCCCATAATATATATACAGATACAATTAATATTGAACACATCTTACCACATTTAGCTTTTTTAGAATGCGAGGCAACTATTTGGAATCTCCCAAATGGTGATGGCAAATTAATCATCCATTCATTCTTCCATTTTTACTGTCGGAGAAAAACGAAACATCATTCTCTGTGGCTTCTTCCGATGATAAACTTTGACACAAGAAAAAGAGTAACTTACTTTTTTCCTGCTTGTTGTAACACATTTCCGGAAAAAATCAAATCTTTTTTGTGGCAACTGAGTCATTCATTAAAAGGAAGAGATGATTTTTCTACGGAGCTGTTGAAAAAAAAGAAAATTACCCCACTTGCTTCACTTATTTTTAAATTTCTGATTGAAAAAATGAGGAAAAGTTTATTTGATTTTCTGATTCAATTTCATATTTGCCTATAAAAACAGAACACAAAAGTTGTTTGAATATTTAAAAATTGCAAAATTTATCAGAAGGGGCACAAAACTCAACAAAATTTATTTGAAGAGAGACACCAGCAAAAGAAATAGAGAAAGCTATGTTCCAAATTTTAATACGTTGAAAACTGTTGCTATAATGGCATTTTAGTCTATCCAAAAGCAACCAATATTTCAGCAATTAATTTTCTTTTTTAATTTGACGCATGTTTATCTTTTGATATTCCTACACTTTTAGATACACTAGAAGCTGAATAATTATCGAGATTTATTTACAATTGATTTAAAAAATTAAAGAGCGTAACTTTGTGTACGAACTGACCTTCCGATACTGCCCCATGTATGCTCGATGGGATACATACATGGCGTTCTATGTGGCCAAATCATTCGCTGGGATATTCTAAAATGTTCCTCAATGTTTCAATTAGTTCGGTGATATAAAGTAATGTCATTCTGGAAAATTCCATCTTCGTACATGGAGTCCAGGAATGGCTGCAAATTCTCTTCAAATAGCTAAACCTGGCCATTTTCAGTCAATGATTGGTTCAGTATGACAAGAGGACCCAGTCCATTACATGCAGAAACAGCCCAAACCATTATAGAGCCACCACCATCTTACACAGTGAATTGTTGACAACTTGGGTCCATGGACTCGTGGAATTTGCGTCACACTCAAAACCAGCCTTCAGCTCTTAACAACTGGAAATGTGTCTCATCTGACCAAACAACATTTTGCTAGTTATGTACGGTACAAATAATATATTCACAAGCCCAATGACGTGTTGTTAGTAGAAGCACTCGAGTAGGTCTTCTGCTGCCATATCCCATCAACGCCAAATAACTCTACATTGTCCTCAAGCATACATTTGTCTTAAGCACCGCATTTATTGTTGCTGTTATTTGACGCAGTGTTGCTTGTCTATTATCAATGACTACTCTACGCACACGTCGCTGATGTCGGTCATTAAGTATCGAAATCGGAATTTTTAACAGTTACTTAAATTCCAATCGAAATTCTATTAATAATTATCTCATATTTTTATGGTTAGCGTTGGCTGAAAATTTTCAAACATTAGAAGTAACTGCTACTCGTAAAAAACAAAATTACCTTTCTTTCTTCCTCCAACTTCAACTTGATGAGAAGGTTAACGTCTTTTGAACTTCAGTTTATTTTAATGAACTTTTAGTTTTCATTTTTTTAAAGAAATATTATAAATGCACTCTACTACTAATAGTTAATATAGAAGTTAATTTAAATTTCTATGCCTAATTATAGAACATTTAAGGAATTGATTGGTAATAATCATTTAATGAACATAACATTAGCCAACCTTGTTGTTTAATAAATAGTAGATGCATACTTTGGTTTACCATGAATAAACTAGCGTATTTTTTAGGAACAATTCGAAGTACACGGTTGTGGAAAACCCATTCGAGCAAGAGTTGAAAAAAAGCAAATTCATGAGATGTCTTTCATATAATCTCCACCTTATGAGCGATAAAGAACCAGAAATTAAAGAAACTGGTAAGATCTTAATTGAAAAGACTAAAACCATTAAACATATTTCATCATTCTTTGTTATTTGATAAAGAAAGCCCATATAGGTAATAGGTAAATATCACTGTGTATTTAGCCCCAAAGTGTCAAATGTCAAATGCATGTTGGATGAACGATTCAATCATCAGTGATCCCATGATTCAGTACGACATATCTCTAATGCAATTTAAAGATAAATCATTTTATTATTTTTTAATTTTATAAAATTTCCTTTCCTTTGTCCATAATATATAATATATATTTCTCTGCACAGTTTGAATTTCCATCATGGTATTGTCCTGCTTATCAGGCTATGTATTTTCCTTAGGACAATTCTTTCCAAGAAAAATACGAATTTCTTATTAAGTATACAGCTTGACGGTAAATTAAGTCAGTAAGTTGCTAATTAAGTACCATAAGTTAGCCGTTGTATAAATCGCGTATTACATAAATATTATTTTGTATATGTAAACTTTCTTTTGATTAAATACCAGTTTATAAGCTTACAAATCAATATATTCATAGGACCAATAATGATCTCCGTTTGATTATTATTTAAAATAAAAAAAACATACCAATTTTTGCAATGAAATGAAAAAGCAATCATGTTTAGAATAAAAGAGCTAGTTTTATTTTAGAAACTGGTTCTTATGTTCTCGTAAGCAAAGTATAAAAAGTTATTTTTTCTTAATGAAATTTTATCTGTGCTTTCTACACTAAAACTGCAAATCTGTATAAAATTTTGGATAAAATTCGTCAAAGTCAAGTGTTAACGCCCGGCATCTCTACACTTGCAGCGTTCTCTATCGGCATTTACGTGCTTATTTCATATTCTTAAAGCAATGCTTAACTGTTACACTTAATAGTTAACTGTTACTATTAACAATTATCTCCTTTTAACTATTTTGTTTTCTCTGTTGCCTAATTTGATGACACCATCCGTTTGGATAATATGTTGGCCTATTGATTAATATACACTATATGCCCAAAAGTATCCGGACACTTGCAGATTCTCACATTTTTTAGAATTTCTCCTGAATGGTTTAACCGACTGCCTTTAAACTTCGGTCATGTAAAGAATAGACAATAACTCAAATTTTACATTGAAGATTCGGTCTTGAGGGCAATTAGGGGACCGTCTACAAACTGATGAAGACAAAAACATGTTTGGCCCACCCCGCTTCACAGAATACTGATAACAAGATGAAACTTTCAGAAATGGTAATGTTTAATGTGCATAATATTTACAGGAATTTTTGTAAACTCAGCGCAAATATTTGGGAAGATATAAAGGTTTTTTAAAAAAATCTCAAATTTTCCCACCTGTTTTTTGCTTAAACCATGCAGAGTTTTCTATTATATTATGCGAAACTTACAGAGAAAATGACAATATGTTAGGGAAGCATTTGTGTAAAACTTTGGAAAAGAATTGTTGAATATTACAGGAATTATGAGCATTTTCAGTAAATAGTGTTTTACTGCGCATGCGCGAAACATAGTGTAATTTTTCTTTCACAACTTTAAAGCCAGATATATAGGGCAACTTATATAAAAACAGTCAGTTCAATATCATTAGTATTCAGAAAGATATCGGCATTACAACGAGCAAACTTTTAGCTCCTGTCGAAGAGAAACTAAAAGATGAGGGGTTGTACACAAATTGATATTTTTTAAACTTATATCTTTAAATAGTTATATTGAATTGTATAGTGGTTAGAATTTGCTGAATACCCATGAACGCATCTAATATTCGTAACGAATAAAAAAATATATATGTAGAATTATTAAAATATTTTAAGAAAAGAAATTAATTAGATAAAAAATCGCTTCGCCATAAAATAAATATATTTAAAAATATCGTTTGGCTGTAAAATTGTAATATGTAACTTGTTAATAATCATGTAAATAATATAATTAAAGTAATAAAATTTTTGTTATTTATAGTGCCCAATTAACTGGAATTTAAGTTATGCACGTAATTGATAAGTGTTCATGGGTATGCAGCAAATTCTAACAGCTATACAATTCAATATAACAATTTAAAGATATAAGCTTAAAAAATATCAATTTGTGTACAACCCCTCATCTTTTAGCTTCTCTTCGACAGGAGCTAAAATTTTGCTCGTTGTAATGCCGATATCTTTCTGAATACTAATGATATTGAACTGAATGTTTTTATATAAGTTGCCCTATATATCTGGCTTTAAAGTTGTGAAAGAAAAATTACACTATGTTTCGCGCATGCGCAGTAAAACACTATTTACTAAAATTGATCATAATTCCTGTAATATACAACAATTTTTTTCCAAAGTTTTACACAAATGCTTCCCTAACATATTGTCATCTTTTCTGTAAGTTTCGCATAATATAACAGAGAACTCTATATGTTATAAGCAAAAAACAGGTGGGAAAATTTGAGATTTTTTAAGAAAACTTTTATATCTTCCCAAATATTTGCGCTGAGTTTACAAAAATTCCTGTAAATATTATGCACATTAAACATTACCATTTCTGAAAGTTTCATCTTGTTATCAGCATTCTGTGAAGCGGAGTGGGCCAAAAACGTTTTTGTCTTCATCAGTTTGTAGACGGTCCCCTAATTGCCCTCAGGACCGAATCTTCAATGTAAAATGTGAGTTATTGTCTATTCTTTACATTTTCGATGTTTAAAGGCAGTCGGTTAAACCATTCCGGAGAAATTCTAAAAAATGTAAAAATCTGCAAGTGTCCGGATACTTTTGGGCATATAGTGTAAGTGTCCATAGAACGCTTCAGATGTTAATGAATTACTCGTCATTTTTATATTGGATTTTAACGAATGACTTGAGATTAGATGATAAGTATAAAAATGACATAATTCGATTCACGATAGGAGTTTGTGAATTTGATCCGCGCACATTGTGTGAGGCTTGCTCGGGGCATGAAACTATGCTGTTTGATAAGAAATTTTGTTTAATAAAAGAAAATTAAGTTTATTCAATCTACATTATCGTCGCTAGCTTTTGTTACATGTCATGAAATCACATTCAACACTCCGATGAAGAGGAAGCGGTCTACCTGATCTTCGGTGTGCATGTGGCTACAATAATTCCAACACGCAACTTGTTTGATACATAAAATTTGACATATAGCTTTATTACCAATCTTGTAGATCTGCATCAAATTCTGGACCATATCCACCAAAGTATTAATTGTTAGTAAGTCCACGTATAAGGAAATGCATAGAAGCCACCCCGACCTGGTGCGACGTGAGGTAAAATCTGAGTGACCGGAACGCCGCGACAGTATACGGAAAAGCAATAACCAAAACAAATGCAGCGAGAATAAATGGGTAAAAATTAATATAGGATTATGTTACTTCTAGGTTTGGGGTAACACAGTGAACAATTAAATAACCACTGAAATTAAATATTGGAGTTCTGTATGAAATTAACGTATTGAATACTAATATCGCCGTGAAAAGCTTTCATTGGTTCTTGTGTCAGATATATAGAGGTGCAAAGCTATAATTTTTTTGAAGATTTTTCAATACAATAGTTATAGTGAGTAATATTCATGTAACATATTAATAAAAAAATTAATTAATGTAATGAATGTTAGCAAGTTTGTACAAAATGGTACTGAAATAAAAATACATATAGTAAACACGTATGTATATGTTGAATAGTATTTATGGCGCTGTTAAGATAATTCAGATAGGTAAGAATAACATCATTGCAAAAAAAAATTACATTCTCGGCGACATCCAGTGCATTATGCAATATGATGCAATTCTTTCGTTCTTAAAGACAATTTCAAACTGATTAACAGGAATAAGTTACCGACCATTCCAATAACAGATGTAATGCAAACAAAAGAGGCAACAATTTGGGACAGTTATTGGGCATGATTCATTATAAGAAGTACATGCTGTCCATAACTTATCTTTACAACTTTAGACTTTATTAACTTCAAAACTATATAAGATAATAACAAACGGTTTTCAACATGTGGCAAGGTAACCCACAAAAATTTTTGTTTTCCAGGTGACGCAGATTTGCCGAAAGATGTGGGCATAACAGGACAAAACTCAGAGTGTAGCCTGGCTCATAAAGACAATGCCCGCTACCCAATCCCGACCAACTAGGCAGGCTTTGTATACGTCATTTTTGGAAACAGGTAGTGTTCTCCATAAACAGAGGGCGAGTCGCCAATCTGTTTCAGACGCCAACGTTGCATTGGTTATTGGACTGTGTCTCTATGAATCAGGCTACACACTGATCTTCCTCCTGGGGCATCCACATTTTTCGTCAAATCTGCGTCACCTGGAAAACATTACCACCTGGAAATTGTATTATTGGAACATTTGTGCTGACCTGAAGGGAATGTCTGTGTTGATGGACCTTCAGCAGATATAAACCAAATTTGTTGCTTTATCTCCATTATTGAGATAGTTGAGCTACATGTTTCCCCATTATATGTATAGAACGAAGGGATTTATGGTAAATGTTGCTGTTGGTCGTCTGTGCATTCATGCAAATATTTTCCCTATTGTACGCTCCGACTCCTACGTCATAATTACATGCAGAAAGCTTTTCATTGGTTGTCGGGCCCGCACATATACTTAACCCTCTGACTGCGTATCCCGTGAATTCCGAGGGGTTGGAACCAAATCTATTTTCTGTTTCATCTTTCGATTTGCACAGGCTAATGTGTTTACTTTGTACTTTTATAGTGTTTGACCATATTATATTAAAAAAAGCTTTGCATATAAATAACAACTCACTTGGCTCAACAGTATTTGAACACGTTTGCAAACGTTGCATCTAAATAGTTATTTAAATGTATTACACAGTCAGAGAGTTAAAAAATGTGTCTTATATTCTTCATGTGTGCATGAACTGACAGAAACGCGACATTTTCACCCGTGGATTTTATTGAAAGTTTTATTCGGATCTACAGTTTTGGTCTAAAGACTGAATACCAAATTCTATTCATCTACATCACTAAGAGTTTTAATTATCGTGTTTGTAGATGCTGTTTTTTCTTTCAGTCACATGTAGTGCAATATTATTTTGTCATTAATCAAATATAATATTTTACAGAAACCGACGAAGAAGGAACATTGCCAGTTGCCAGCTTTTTAATCTACTCGCAGATGAAAGATATTTTCTTTCCTTGGGCAAAGGACCAAGTTTTCATCTCGGTGCATTCTCCATATGTTCCTGTAAATCCACTTACAGAAGGAGATAGTTTGGAACCAGGATTTAAGTACAAAGTGTTTGTACGGTTGGTAAGTAAATGTCACAAAATACATTTAACGAACGGTAGTTTATTTATAATAACCGAGCACTTGTAGAAGGCAGTTGAATTAAAAAATTACATAAAAGCGAAATTTTTTTGATGATCCAGTAAGCTACTAAGTTACCTTGGATAAACGCTTATTTTTGTATCTGATCAGATAATAGAATGGTCGATCAGAAATATAAGCAGTAATCTCAACAGGCTTTTCCATTTTCTTTATTGAAAGGCTGTCAAACGCACTATAAATAGAAAATATGGAAGTAAAAATATCTCAAATTCGTGAGAGGAAGACATACATCGATGTACGTGAAGATTAATCGTGCTCTTGTAAGATTGCAACAGTTTGTAAACCGTGTTTTGATAAATCAATGCATCAAACAGGATTCGAAGAAAAACCACATTATACTGGCACATTTTTAAACTGTAATACTTCATTAATACTTTAGTTATTGGGTTCGTTTCGATATGTATATTGAAATTAAACTTAAACTGCCTGTACGCATAAAGCTACTTTTGTTACCAATGAATGACACAATGCTTATTTGTATGTTTATTGAAACTATACAGGATATCCCAAAAAGTCGAACAAATAATTATTTCCTTAAATATTTCACCTAGACATATATTTCCAATAACAATGTTCCATCAAATAAGGTGGAAAAATTTGTATGAAAACACTTTGGCTTTTGTGGAGGTTCTTAATAAAAAGGTTTAAAGAATTAAATTTTTAAATGGCCCCTTAGAATAAAAGTATCACTGAATAAAATGTTCCTCTCACTCTTTTTTATGTATAAAATAAATTTCACGAGTTTGTCTACAAAATTTGCAGAGATACATTAATTTCTTAAATTAAAAGGTTTTCTCAAAAATTTAGATGGATGCCCTTATTTCCGAAATGTAAATGTATTCAACATAGAAATGTTGCGAAATGTAAATATTTGTTTAGTAGCACATCATCCAATCGTCATGAGTTGAAAAAAATTTGCTTATCAAGCATACTGTTACTCAGTTTCATTGGTCGATAGTTACAACTAGGGTCTTTATAAAGAAAGATAGGGGAAACTTGGGACAGAAAAAATTTAAGGCATCACAGGAAAGTAGCCTAGTACCGAACAAGAATAATAAAATGCTTTCTCAGTGGTGTGCCCATTATTAAATTTTGCTTAAAGGCAGTGGTGGATCATTCTTTAGGGCTAAAGAGTGCCAGAACCGACTTAAATTATGTTTTTAAAATGCATATTCGTTTTCATACTTATTTGAATATTAAAATATATTTTCTTATAGAATATTAAAATTTTTGCTCTCAGTGGTTCCCCATTATTAAGCTTTAATTAAAGGCAGTGATGGATCATTCTTTAGGGCAAAAGAGTTCCAGAACCGACTTAAATTATTTTTTTAAAAATGCATATTCGTTTTCATACTTATTTGAATATTAAAATAGATTTTCTTATAGAATATTAAAATGTTTTCTCTCAGTGGTGTCCCCATTATTAAGCTTTAATTAAAGGCAGTGATGGATCATTCTTTAGGGCAAAAGAGTTCCAGAACCGACTTAAATTATTTTTTAAAAATGCATATTCGTTTTTATTCTGAGAGTTCGATGATTAACGAAAATTCCAAAGTAATAATAATCCTATTATCACAAGATATTTTAATCTATGTCCACGAAGTGGCCACGATATTATAAATACAAAACAATATCGTAAAGATTTATTAATATTGTAGTGCATCTTGTGCCAATAAGGAACGAGAAAAGAAGACAGAAAATGAACCAACAAGTAAGACAGACTTAGGATGGCACTGAACATCGAATAGTTTTGGAAAGCTCCAAAATGTTCTCATTGCCCACTACGAGTATTAAAGGATACGAAGGGCAAAAGCTAAAATCTATCCTTTCTATCTTTGAACTCAGTCAGAAGTGGATTTTCGGATTTTTTGTTTGCCGCTCGGTCAAATAAAATGCTCTTATTTTCATTCTCCCCCCAGTTGTCACCCATTGTTTGCCTTCGCACTCTTGAACTGTTTTCCTTCGATTTCTCTTTCAATGGCTGTTTTTAGGTTTAGGTTTCACTTTCATGGTGCCTTAACGGGAACTTGACCGATTATTACTAATTCGTTTTCTATAGTTAGAATTTATTCACTAATAATGATACGATGGTAATTTCCTATAATACAATTCAGATAATTTCTATTACAAATTTGGCGTATTTAAGGGTAAAGCTATTTTGATAAAAAATTATATCATTTATATTCTATTAATATTTTTGTACCATTACTAATTTCTGAGTATATGAGGCTCCTCTGCTTTTAAAAATTGTCGAATATTCACAATTTGAATTATTTTTGTAAATAATTTAATTTTAGTATTGTATAACCAGTTTTTAAATTTAATAAGAGTTATCAAATGCATTTTCTTTCCTGATTCCGCACTTTTAAATAAGTTATTGAGATCTGTATATTATCTCTAAATCACACATCAAAGTACTCGATCACGCAGCACTTAGAGTTATGAAAAAGTGGTATAAGTTAAAAATATATATGGCTTCTAAAATCTCTGCAGTTTTTCAGATATAAGTTTCTTTGTAAATGGATGAATTTTAGAGAAACTTTTTACTAATTGACTTTTTAGCACTATGGGGGCCGTATAAAAATTAAATTTTTTAATATTTTTTATTGTCAATCCTAACAGAAGCCATAGTGCTTTCATATAAATTCCCAACTCATGTGATGAAACTTTGTAATTGGAACTATACGTCTATGAGTAATATTTAAGTATGTAAACGCTTGTTCTACTTTCATGGGACACTCTTTTCCTGTCTGAAGATGCAGATGCTATACCAACGGAATTTTTTCCCTTGCCAATGAATTGCTATATTTGCTGTACAACCAAGCCATTGGAATTTCATTTTCCTCAACAAACTAATTTGTCTATTACCTGAAAGCCTTGTAGATAGTTTTAATCCCTGTCGTAATACATGATCCAATGTGTAATGCAAAGGTGGGGAAAATTCCTGCACAGAAATGCCTAATTAAATTTCGACAGTCGGGGAAAAGGCCGCATAAGAATAATCTTAAGGTTTACTGTTCTGTAATTATTATTTTATTACGGACAATTACTTTATTTCAATGCAAATTGTAAATAACTTTTAAGGACGACAAAGAAACTCAAGAAGGCCGCATTTGACTTTCATCGCAGGTTATATTGTTAATGAAGGTTGTTTTATCCCAATAGCAACACGATTGGTCGAAAGGTGCTCACCAAAGGTGACACCTTTTATTCTTTAATGGCTTGAAATTTTAGAAAAGCACTTTTCTATTTCCCCACCAGAATCCCCATTTTAAAGCGTAATTTTAATAATTCTTCCTCCCGTAATCCAAAGGTTAAACAACATCAGATTTATGCATGAAGGTATATTACTTACAATATCTGTTATTAATCAATAAAATGATTAATGAATTAATGTTTTATCATATAAACTATTTTTCAATGAATGTGTATCTAAGTGGGAGGAGGGGTTATTTAATTGGGTACAAAGCAGCATCGATTTGGTGTAATTTGAATCGAGTCTTGACTGTGCTACGAATGACATTTTCATTAAAATTACGTTTTGATACGTTTTTAGGAGGAAGAGCATCTTCAGCCTCCACCTTATCCCACCAACTGTACAGATTACTTAGGTCTGTGGGAAAAGAATAACAGAACAGGCCCTAGATCTCAGGAAGTATGATTTTATTTCAAGATAAAAACCGTGCAATTTCAAAAAATATGTAACATGTATGGTTAAAAATTTTTCATATTCACATTTTTCAGATGTGCAAATCCCTTTGTTATTTATCTTACACAAGAAAGTGCTTCGGGTGTGAAAAAGCCAAATTAATTCTATATGAACCTAAAAATCTCTGTCCGGAGCGTTTAAGTAAGTGTATTTTGGAGCTTATAACTACATAATTATGGGTTACTAAACTATGACGATACCCTTCTAGATTAATGCTGCTATAAAATCAGTAAAAAACACGAGATTTTTATTTGTTGATAAATATTTGTTGGGATATATATACGCTGGTGTGAAAAAAATTAAGGACCTTTTCATAAAATGAGAAAAAAAGTGAAGTTAATACAGAAACAATGGTTCAAAATTAGTTGCAGACAATCGTGTAATATACATTTGAGTATCGTACACATTTTTCTCTGGCGATTCGGTCAATAGGGAACCAACCCGAAATTGATAAAGCCGAAAAGGGATTTCGGCTTATCCCGTTTCACAGAAACAAGATAATAATTTGAAACTTCCATTAATGCTTTTGTTTGCTATGCGCTTTGCTTATATGCATTTTCGGAAAAATAGCGTGGATATTTAGAAAGTTATAGAGACTTCTTTAAAATCGCACTCGCATGTTTTTTGCTTATAACATGCAGAATTATCAACAAAATTATATGAAACTTACAGAATATGTGGAAATATGCCATCGAAGTACTAAGTTAGAATTAAAAGTAAATATCTTGATTATTCGAGGAAATATAAGAATTTATATTAAATAAATTTTAACTACGAATGCGTGAAACATAATATAGTATTTATAAAAGCTGCCCTATATATCTTTCTTTGAAAGTATGAGAGAAAAAGTATCCTATGTTTCGTGCATCCGCAGTTGAAAATTATTTAATGCAAAAACTCATATTTTCTCGAATATTCAAGCATTTAATTCTAATTTTAATATAATCATTCGATGGCATATTTCCACGTATTCTGTAGGTTTCGAATAATATGGTTGAAAAATCTGCATTTTAGAAGCAAAGGAATTAAATTCAAGGATAATAAATAAATATAAGGAAAATAAATAAAATTTGGGATTTTTTACAGAATCCTTTATATCTTCCGGAATATTTGTGCTATTTTTACGAAAATGCTTGTAAATATTGCGCACATCATACAGAAGAATTGATGAAAGTTGTAAACGATTATCAGTTTTGCGTTAAGCGGGGTGATCCAAAATCTCTTTTCGACTTCTGTCATTTCTGGTTGGTGCCCTAAATGCCCTCGTCATCGGATCTTCAGTGTAAAAGGTGTACGATAATCGATTGCAATTTGGTACCACTTACCTTATTAATTCTAAATTTTTAAAATTTTACGAAATAGTCCTTAATTTTTGCGCAACATTTTCTCTATTTATTAACAAAATTTCTTTATTCACTAAACAGCAATACATTTTCAATAAATAATAGAAAACCTAATACGTATTGTAACCAGACATCAATACAGGTAGAAAGAACTGAAAAAAAATATTTTTAAATTACCACTCATTTTGCATTTGATGATGGTGGCATGTTTTCTAATTTTTACGAAGTAATAATGGAGTCAGTCAATTCATTTGAAGTCATTGTCACAGGCGAACGTAATTGTCATCTACCATTCAACGACTCGTCGCTTTATTCTGTGCTGTACAGTTTTCTTCCTGCATGATATACAGTCAATTCCAAAATGAAAATTATCCATTAATTTTTATTTTTGAGTGAAATGGAAATCGCCATCAGCACTTATACTTTTACACACTTTTAAAATTTCATTAATTAATCTTGATAAGTAGATAGGCTACGAAAAATGAAGTAGACTGACTTTAGTTTTAATTTTTCTCATATTTCTCACATATTTTGATTCTTAGCATCAAAACAGGGTTTGTTTATAAGAATAAGAAATGTACCTATTCTAAATTGACATCTCAATTAAACATAAAATAAGACACTACCTCTAGGGTCAAGTATCCCTAACATTAGGATACTTGGCCCTGGTGGAGGGATTCTTGACCCTTCAAGCAAATAATTTTTAAATCCCTTTGATAATTTGTATGTATACGAAATATACCTAATATACCAATAAGGGTCCAATGTAAAATTCAAACAAGGATCTAATTTGTATTGTAAAAGACGGAAGGCGTTTTTTTTTCTTTATATCGCTTCGCTCTTGAGATGCGAACGCTGATTCCCAAGTTTACCACCAGATGTCGCTGTAAGTATTCTCATGGCGTCGCACACAGCCACTTGACTACACTTAGTCACCAATATGATATATGCAGAATGAAAGAGACATTTTGTGCTGTAAATTTATGAATCATTTCATAAAAAAATTGAGAAATTTTTCAGCAATACAGTAATATCAATAAATATCGCGATATTTATAAAATATTTTTCAGTTTCCAGTCTTCCAAAAGATATTGACGAGAAAAAAACTGGAAAATGTCGGATACTCTGCAGTATAACAGAGCGTGGAGAGATGTGATATTTGCTATTCTTAGAAATTGATCTCAGAAGAGTGTCAATTATTTATTGCAATTTTCATAGGATGGTGTTTTGTTTTATATTAAAAATACACTAATATCTTTTGTTTTAGAGGAGTCAGATTGTCCTATTGACTTTAATGCTGAAGTTGAACCCTGTAAGAGAAGATGTCAACCGAATTGTTTGTAAGTTGATAAATTATTTTGTTAGCCATTTTATACATTAAATAATTTTTCCCCAGAAAAGTACTGTATAAAATATTATATGGATCATAATTATCAAAAATGAAACTTTAAAAATAATATTCCTACTTTTATTATTTAACATTTTTATGGTAATTGAAGCAAATTTTATAGACAACTTGATATTATTGTAAATGGCACTTAGTTTAATGATCCTGACTGGAGAGATCCATTCACGCGTCGATATTGGAGTTACTAAATTGAAATATAAAATATATGTAGTCAAATTAAGAGCTTCCGATACCTTTGTTTGTAAAAAGCGAAATGTATCACGAGAAATGTTTTGTTTTAATGTACATGCGATATCTTAAAGATTGTCCCAAATTCTTCCAGTTTTTCGCGCGATGAAAGAAAATAATAGAGCTGTTAGAAAAGTATCAAAATCGTCTGCTGCTTTTCATATAATGGTCAGCAGCAAGTATATTTTTGTCCCCCTTGTATATTTGTATTATCTTATTTCATGTGCACTTGCAGTTTTAACTTGAATCTCTGTGCGATATGGTTTCATAGTATTTAAAGGACAGGTAATGAAAGTTTTATCTCGAAGTAATGGATGAAATTTAAAGTTCATAGTTTTGAAAACTAATGGGAGAACACCTGTACACCACGCGACTAAAGAAGAGTTAAGATGTAATTAGTTTATATGAAATGTTTATTCATAATACATTATTAAAACTTTATATTAGTATATGAAATAAATTTATGTGCATGAGAATATATTTCGGACTTATGAACTATACGTTTATCTTTCTCTTTCACCATTTCAGAAAACTGAAGTACCATACCAGAGTAGTAAAGATAGAGACACACGAAAAAACAGTAAGTTCTACTTGCTTTTTTCTTTTATATTATTGTCAAATGCATTTTAAGTGTATGTAAATGAATACTTCAGAAGCGACCAAAAGTCGAGGATTCGGTTGACCTTTTCATATAACGATGGTTTGTATAGGAGTTTACTTTACTGGTTCCGCCTATTCAGAAGGCTCGAGAGTCAGTTATATGACACCGAATAAAACGAAATTTCACTAGTATGTGCAAGTGATAAACCAAAAATAAAAGAATGAAAAACAGAGAAAGAAAGGACACTTAAAATTTCGGTAATTCGTGGTCAGGCGCCATTATCTAAAGCGGGTTTTGTAGATTGTTTTATATCTGAAGCAAAACTGAATAGTTCATTCATGAGGCTGCCGAAATTTAGTTCTGAAATACCGTTCAAAATAACATTTTTCGGCATAGTTCTTTTGTTGGTGGGATGGGGAGCAAAGAGTATTCGTTGAACAACTTTCTAGTCAAAATTTGTTCCGTTTGGAGCCTCAGAACAGGTTCTAGAGCCTCTTCAATAGGGAAACTTTAATTACGAATACACTGTATTAGTTGCCGCGATTTGAAGCTACAGAAGGACAATTTGATGATGAGCCTCCGAATTTTGAACTGTGGTCAGATAACTCATTCTTATAGGAAAGGTGAACTCTACTACAAGATCATAAATAGGCTTTAGAATTTTGTCCTCTGTTCTTCATAAGCCGCAAGTTTCATTATCCGCTGTTTGTCTTCGACTTTTGACAAAGAGATAGTGATGACCTGGTGTCGAGGTTTCATTTTCATGAGCCGATTACATAGAACAGCGGTTCCGAATCTTTCTTTTCTTCCGTACCCTTTGAATAGTCTTTTCATTTTTGAGTACCCTTCTATCATATCATCCCTAACAATCCTTCCCCACAAAGAAAATTTTATTAGTCTTAGATCAGCTTAAGAGTCAAACGACTCGAATTAATTTAATAACGTTCGTAGGATTTTTTTCGATTTTACCATTTTATTCCATTTTTTATAATAATGTTAGTTGAACACCAAAACAAATGAAAACGGCATTGAAATATAATTTATCATTAACATATGATGAAAGCAACAATTATTTTCTCTCATCGTAATAATCAACTCTTCAAGTGGAATATAATTTTAATTTCATCCTTTAGCTTGTTTCATGGAGCTGAGTTGCATAAAATTAGTTCGAAATGAAGACAGGTATAATCTCATGTCTAGACCTGTATCAAGCTTACTGCAATATATGTTATTAATATTCGCATAAAACGAGAATGTTCTTTCCACGAGTTCGATACAGTTTGTTTGTGGAAGTTAATAAATATTTTATTACTTTAATTCTGAGCTCTTGGTATTATTCTTTCACCGCTGCCCAGTATTCTTTCCGAGTCGCACAATTTTCACACTAACTTAATGAAACAAAATTCAGTAACTTTTCATTTTAGCCTTTTATGTTTTGTGCTTTCTGCCATTACCAACAATACCGTCGCGTATCCCCATAGACCATCACGCACCCTAACCGATCAACCGCGTACCCACATAAGTACGTATACTGAACCTGAACTTAGAACATCTGTCGTGTGGGTGTGAATGTTGCGCATTAAATCATCATTTCCGATACTGAAATTTCACATGCTTGAAATTTGGAATTTAGGTTATCATCTTAGATGTCGTTCATTATATCCAATCCTTGTTTAAATTTATGGCCGCGGTGGCTTAGCGGTAAGTTGTCGGCCTCGAAGCCGTCGGGTTCCAAACCCGAAACCTGATTCCACTGAGGATCTGTCGTGTATTGGGCACGCTGCGCGTTGAATCATACGTAGAGGATAAAACGTCCTCTCGCTGGTGTGGTGCGGAGAGGGAGGTGCCAGTTCAGGGGCCATCCTCGTTTTGTGAATGCTGTTCAAAATTGCGATGTCCATCCCAAAATAGCACTCGTGTTGCTTGAAAACAGGACTTTAATGAAACTTAACTAAACTAAACAAAACTTGTTTAAAATTTACGCTGTCCATCATTAATAAAAAAATAATGTAGCTGCAAATACGAAATTAACCTATCAAATCGAAGTTAGTCGATTGCGTTCGAAAACGAAAAACAGATATTTAATTTCGAGAGAAAGTATTGGTCATAAAAATTGTATGCAAAAAATTAAAAGGCTTGTTAAAAACCAACTGAACTTTTTATTAACAACTTCCTCAAGAGCGAAAAAGTTAACTTTATTTGATGACACTTTGTATTTTGAAGTATACGCCTAGGTGCTATGTTTAAGGAAATAAATGCTTGTTCCATTTTTTGGGACGCCCTGTATTGTTATTGCATTGATTAAATTTTGCAGTACTTACTAACAAAATGCAGTTGTTTTCGATGTTATACGCAAAAACTTACATAATTTTTTTCTCTTTCAGCTCGCCAACAGGTATGTAACTTTATTTTATTAAAATTTTCTTCTGTAAGCATTTAAATTATAGCATTTCACAGTTCACTGGTTTTCTTTAAAAACTATTCATCGTACTGTATGCATTTCATGTAAAATCTATGAAATCTCAAAGATTTTGAACAATTAAGTCTCGATATAATTATAGTTTTTGACTATTTTTGTGTATAAAGATGTAATTACCAAATAAAATAATCAGCTTTTATTGTTCAGTTAAATTAACCAAATCACCATCATGGACACAAATAAAAGATTTGTTTGTCTGAGGACAATTAATTCATCACATGTTGGGTCCACAAACCACACACATAGCTCAGGAAAAAAAAAACACCAAACATGAGCATACGGAATTTTAAATGAACTGAGAATATTATAAAGCAAACAAGAACAGCGCCATCTGTCTCAGAACTCACAGAATCGTGGCATTTTGACAGATCAGAACCGCAGGTGTTATATCATTGGTACCAAAGGGTTACATCCAAGCAGCTCTCCAGGAAGAAAATCTTCAATATTATCAGATTCATTCACACAAACGGTCAGCTTTTTATTCTAGATAATGATTACTTCAGGCAGACCTGGTCATTGTCATTTCTGTTGGCACCAATTCTACGCTATCTGTCTCGGAACTCACAGAATCGTGGCATCTTAGAAGACTAGAGCCGCAGCTGTTAAATCTTTGGTACCAAAGGGTCGCATCCAACTGCCTCTCCAGGAATAAAATATTCAATATTATCAGATTCATTCACACCTACGGTCAGGTTTATACTCCAGATTAAGAATATTTCAGGCAGGCCTCGTCAATATTAATTTAACACCATCATTACTGTATCATCACTGTCATTCCGTGCACAGTGCTTTCAAATTACTGAATCAAATTATGTTCGCAGAGGTTTTCTTTTCTCGCCTCTCAGTGAAGTGCTTCAAACCCCTCGTAACTTTAACATTTCTCCAAAGTAATGCGTGTTTTGAAGCTCACCACTTTTAGAAAGTACCACAGAAACATATTATATATCACAATATGTTTCGCTGTATTGTATATATTTGTATATGCATTCCATTATTTAGAATGTTTTTTTTTTCTTTCTTTCCTTCTCGTTTAACTACTTCATATGTTTCATCACTTTTAATTATTAACAATTTAATAATTAACAATATAATTAATAATTAAGGCATGATAATACCTATATCAGAATTGTTAATGCTGACTGATTGTATTAAAATATTATTTACAAAACTTTAATATTTATTACGTCTGCCTATGGTATATTTCTCTCTCTTTGCAGGAATTATATCACAGTTGATGTTTCTGTGAGAGATACAGATGTCACGGTTTTGACGCACAATCCTTTATACGGAGTTAGTAAATGCTTCCATAATCTTCGTAAAGCTACAATTTCACAATATAATATAAAGTCACATAATTACGAATTGTTTTATTATATTATGAGGAAGGTACTTCAAGTAAAATTTGATGCTTGGTATAAATTCTGAAGAAATTCTTAAAATCTAAAAAGCTTGGACTCAAACAAAGTTAATTTGCAAAAGCTTTAGGTGTTTGTTTTTTTAAATTTGCTATTTATTTTGCAAACATCCGCAGTTAAAACAGTCGCTCTGACGTTTGATAAATATTACAATTTTGCATGCCATTTAAACAATCCTTAATATAATAATTTATCTGAGATTTAACAATGGCAAAATTTGATTCTTAATATGAAATTTCTTATCCACTCTTCATTTAACTTAGGTCCGAATATAAATCCTTATATTTCGGATATTTTTAAGTATTAATATTATATATATATATATATATATATATATATATATATACAGTGGACGCCGCTTAAAGTTTTGGGAAAGGATCACTACATCTGAATGACCAGTACTTCCGAAATGCCTTAAAAATAATACAAATTTTTAGGTATACAAGGATAACATAAAAACAGACAACACAGCATTGATATTACGTAATTATTTGTTCTAACTAGAAGAAGAAAGGCAACAAAATGTATAGAAATGAAAAAAATGTTATCGAAAATTATGTCCTTTTTTAACATTCGTTGGATAAACCTTTCATGTGAATAATGCTCATCAAAAGATTCAGCGCGGTATTGAAATAATCTTCTTAAAGTAAGAGTGGCTTGCAGAATTTCTTAGTTGATGGATTTTTCTCTTCTGACACCTCTTCATCTTCATGGTCCTCAAGTTTTCTAGGGGACGTATCTTCGATTTAACCACGCTTGACATTTTGTTTCTTCTGTAGTCTTTCAGCTATCTCCGAATTTGAATCAACGTTGCTTCTGGTGTCATAATCCACTTTGATAAGGTTGGCTGGCTTTTCAATAACATCAGGATCATCTTCTTGTTTGGTGCTGATGAAACCTCGAAGGCGAAAGCAGTTGCTAACTGTAACATCCCTTCCGGCCATTAAAACTGATCACTACAAACGAATTGTTGATTGCTAAAACTGGCGGATCTTCTATCTGTTTAGATACGGAAGATCTGTTTCTAGAAATTTTGATCCGTTCAACCGGCTGATCCTTTAATCCGTGATCACTACAAGCGGCGACTATTGCAAAATTAAAAATATTTCAAAACCCCCCAAAAATAATATAGATATCTAAGAAGAAATAAAGCTTGCATTATAGAAAAATAATTACTAAACTGCAATCACTAATGGAAATCATGCAAAAAATGAAAAAACTAAATCACCAAATCAGCATACGATTCTAATTCCACTAAAAAATATGGAAAAGCCAATCCAACCATTACGCACCATATATATATTATATAAACATTTATAATATATATGTGTGTGCGTGTGTGGGTAATAAAACTGATTTTTATGAGCCATTTAAAATTTCTTTTCAATGTTAATTTTTTTAAATAAAAGAACTCTATTTAACCCCTTAACAGATTCATTTTCTTTGCTATTTAATAAGATGGCCTCTTCTGTTTTGGAAAAGGGCTGTCGTTTCAATTCTTCTAGGAAGGCATGGAATGCTTAAGAAATTTATGGATTCTATGCAATTTTATAAAACTAAGTATTGATTAAATTTTAGTTTAAATGACTAGAAATGCGATAATTCGATGCACTTACGGCGTACGGGCACGACTGTTAAATCGTAACTTAGTATTTTAAGGGAAAATTACTAAGGGGATATTTAGTATTCAACTTATAGAGTTGCACAAAATTTTGCGAGCCTCCATGAAAGTTCACAATCAGCAATTTTTATTCGCTCCAATTTCGGAATGAGAGAAACCCCAATTTCGACTGCATTTAAAATTCGGACTCGTTACCATCCTTCTCTTTCTGCCTTGAACGCACTACCGGTGACCTTCTTGCTGCATCTCCTAAAAATTGGCCATGGATTGTATAACTTATCTTGTCATCTAAGCAATTAAAATAATCCTTCATCTATTTCAAGCAATATGCCGAGGGTTTAAATAAACTTATTTGGAATAGCATCACGACTGCCAACTCCTTTTAAGATGGCATTGCGCTTCTAACAAAGCTCCTAACGCTATATATTTATACTAGTTGATAACCCGACGTTCATCGGGATCCATATGTTTTCATAAGTCCCTCTCAGTTTCTTTTCCACGGATATTATCACTAACTTTCCCCAACAAACGTAAATATCCTTTAAAATCTAGCTTTCATTAATTACCTTTATAACATTATGGTTTGAAAGAAAACCCGAGAAGTTTGGAAAAAGAAAATCCATTTTAAACAATAAACTGTATATGTGCAGAATTTTCCACGCTTATCAGATTAAAAATATACAATTAAAATAGTCTTAAGGGCAAACAGAATGTCAATAAAAATTTGCGTTGCGAAATAGAACATAATAAGAAAAAAAAGAAAAATATGCAAGAAAGCGATTATTTTTGGATGTTCAGAAATTAAAACACGGCAGCTCACTAAGCGAAAATTGGCGAAAATCGGCAAAAACGACCAAACTAAACACTTAAAATTAAATAATTAAAAACATAATTCGAAATTTAAAATAAATTGTACGGCGTTAGCTCCTTTTCGTGATAATATATCACCAAGCTAAATTTGGTTTCGATACGGAAAACAATCTGGAAGTACATAAAGAACAAAAAAACCAAAGTACATGCTACTGAAAAACGCTTTTTCATATTTAGATATATATAATATATAACGTATATAATGTTATGAAGTATCTTCTCAAGTTCACATAATTAAAGAATTTTCTTCACTGATAGACTCATTTTTCATTTAATAATAGTTACAATTCGACAATGTCATTGTTTTCTTTATATATGTAATATTAATAGATATCTTCTGTATCCCTTTAGGCTTGGGAAGTCTTCAGTTACGTTGGAGGTTTGATAGGATGTTGGCTCGGTATGTCAGTGTGGACGTGTTTTGGCATTACTGAAAAGAAATTTCAGAAAGCTGCTGAAGTTATACAGAATTTCAGAAATCAATCCAGATTATCAGTTGAAGAAGTCATTTCATTAAAGCTACATACATATTGAAATCATCTTAGTTTCATTAATTACTGACTAAAACTGTTCATCTAAACTATCTTACTGTGTCTTTTAATGAACACTTCTGTGTTATTTGCTTTTGACAGTCCATCATACATTTTCTCTCATCATCTGCACAAGTGAAATCATTGAACTACCCAACTGTTTCTTTATAATAAATCTCGTTTTCATCTATCTTACCTGAATTGTATAAGTGAAAAAAAGTTAATAAAAGAGCATTGATGAAAGTTTCATTGTTGTCATTTCGGATAGTTTTATCATGGGTTTCCCGGTTGGCCGTACAACAAATTACTTATTAATGAGTATCTATCATGACGAAATAAATGGACTACATGGAATGTAATTCAGTTCAGAAATTTTAATTAATATTAATTGAATCTATTTACAGTTATTTACATATATTTTAGAATCAAACATGTTTCCTGTTTCCAAAAACCTGCTGACGCTCAACACAACTTAGCGTGTATTAGAACAATGTGGACTTTTGTGAAAAAAGGTAGAGTGAGAAAGGAAGCGCCATCTGGTGAATAGTTATACCTTTCACATTCTCCACCTCTGGTTCCGAAAAAATCTTCACGTTGAGGAACCAGATTTGCAGTTCAATTGTCTCTTTGGTCTTCAACGTTTTCCAAAGGTAATATCAGACTTCAAATGAATGTCCAGAATACAATTATAGGGCGTAAACATGATTTCGTATGAACACTGACCTAACACTCCACTTCACTTCAGTTTTTTCCCCTAGGGGCGGAAGCTCCCCTCGGAGAGGTGGAAACTTTTTGGTTCTGATATCCTTGATGTCAAAGAAGTATTTGACCAAAGTTTCAAAACTATATAAATTTTTTCCCCTATTTACCTTTTTACGGTCTAATTGCAATGGACTAGTTGCGTCACACTTGATGGTGCTCATTTCAAAGCGTATAGCAAGGAAATCGGTATTACATTCGTCATGTTGATGTCTTTCGAAAATGGTGAATCTTGATTTGAGCTTAATTTTTTTCATAACTGCATTTTCCTTCAGATGACACACATGCATTATGCTTTGTTCGACGTTCAATAACCAACACAGCTACTGCATCACGTCACTAACAAACTATGATATCTTATCCAAAATTAGTATGCGAGGTAAGCCGCACATCAATATAACTTCTTCAAGAAGAAAAACCCCACATTCCATGGCAGTAGCATGTGATAGTACAAAAAAACTCTACCTATTTCGTCGAACAGTTTCAATGATAAAGATACATTTTTTGTGATCTTTCGCGTTTCGGGTTATGGAACAAACAAATTCACGGCTAGCGTTTTAAACCTTTGCGAATTTATAAGTGTCTTAAGTAAACAAGATGACTTTTGATGTTCATTGATGTATCTGGTGTATCATCATAATTTCTGACATAGTCAGAGAAAAATTTTGAAATTCCATTATAATAATATCGAATTTTTAAAAAATTTTATCCCAAAAGTATTTGCTGATTTCTAAAGTAACCTTTTAATGATAAAGATAAAGGTGATATTTTAAATTCATTAAGACTGATAAATTTCCCTCCATAATTTTTAAATTCTTCTTGCGTTATGTGGAATGTTTCATTAAAAATAAATATATTTTAACGTTATTCGAATTGATGAAAAGAATCGAATTGATATATTGTCGGTATTGTATATACAGCCGGAAATTCTCATATTATCGACTTTATCGTGTTCTTAAAAACTAAGTGACTCTATTCTTTTTCTAATAGTTTAACTGTAACTGCTCATCGTTTGTCCACCTTAGAACAATTCATGTTAAATTTGGCTTTTCTTGAAGTAGAATATAAAATCTATAATTATATCATATGATCACTTTCAAAAATTTAAAAAATGCCAAAATATTATAAGAACGTTTCCTTATCTCTCCTAACTGACTAAAGTTGGCTATGCAACTACTTTTAAAAGCAACATCGTGTAAGAATCCAAGATTGTACGACTTACGTAGTACTATATAGCGCTTGATTTAATATGAATTGCTTAATTTTAGATAAGGACATTTAAAAAAAATTAAGTGGAGAAAAAGAACTAATGGGCAATTTTTACGGAATCCAAGTTATGGCTCAAGATATCTCTTATGGGTTTCACAGTAAAAGATGAACCTTATTTAGAAACTATTGGTAAAAATTCAAATTTAATTTTTTAGAAGTAGACCTCTTATAACATCAAACAGTACAAACTTCCGGAATTCCATTGGAATAAAATATTATATAACCCCAAGAATATAAATAACACTAAAATCAAATATAATCGATTTTAAGAGTTATTCGTTTATACTTAAGAATTCATATTCGAAAACAAAAAAGTGGTATAAACGAATTTTAATCCTCTGCTTTAGAGTTACATGAAGGTCCGGGTGGATAGGTTGGATCTTTTTCCAAAAGCAAAAGCGTACTTCTAGAACAGTGGTGCGCAAACTATTTTGATTTCTGACCCCCATTTTTCATAAAATTTTGTCGCGACTCCTGGATAGTTAGTGACGACACAGTTTTTTTTAATTCGAATCATTTAATTAATCAAATATTTATTTCGATCAACGTCAGTTTCATATTATCTAATTTCCAAGTATATAACTCAACAAATAATATTTAATAAAGTATACCAATAATCTATCTAATATACTAATCTATAATATTTAATAAAGAATACTAAGAGTAGCTTGGAATATAATTCAGACCATTTCCTAAATAATATATAAGAATGCAAGGTTACGAAAATTCTTAGGAGAAAGTAGAATTATTCCAAGAAGACGACAACTTTCAAATATCACTGGGATTACCAAACAAATTAGTGCCGGACGATATTTTGCAAATCAATTACTAAAAATATGTCATTTGAAACATAATTTTTTAAAAAAGTTTTGAAACTCACATTAAACTTATTCTATACTCGTATCTGCATCTCTCGTTAGGCTTTTATCTATGCATTACACAAAGACGCATCATAATCGAAAACGGTAATTTTTGCGATTTCGTTTCGAGAATTCGGAACTTTTGTATGCTGAGTTTCCACACTCTCGATCTACTAAGGTTTAAGAAACCCTTAAAGGAAACTTGGGTTCCTTTTTCTCTATGGGCACACCATATCGAATATGATAATAATGGTTTTCCAATCTTATAAATTTTACCTCCGTGTATTGTAACCTTCATCTTTCGATAATTCATCCGGATGAATCTTGCGCCATAAAACCAAAACTCACTCACTCATCCGGATGAAGTAATAACAACGTACCGATAATTTTTCTTTACCAGCTTGGATATAATAACCAATGTTTTATATAAATAAGAATAATTCCGATCCTATTCTTGTGTTATGTGACCAAGATTTTAAAAAAAAATTTTATATAAGAAAGTTTGTTCTAAAATAGTGGTAACTGACCTATGAAAAGGTCTTTGTACATCAAAATGTTTGGTTTCGTCGGTTTCATCTACATCGCTTTATATAAAATATCTTAGGAGAATGTTGCGCAAATTATATTCATTTCTAACCACCAATTTACTTAAAATTTTTTCGCGACATCTGTATAGAGAGTAAATGTTTTTTTAAACTTCAACGTAGTTAAAGGGAAATTCTTTTTGGCATTTTCAGTAATGTTTCTGTTTTATTAGAGATCTAAATAAAACACACGGTTTTATGAGGAAATGGTTTTATTTCGGCAAATGGGAATGAACATTTTTTAATGAAACATAATATAATAAACTTATATCATAAGAATTTATTGTGAGGTATATGCTTGAGAAGAGCTCATGACTGTTTTTATGTTTGTATCTGCATCGGAAATCTCAAACCGTAAGTCATCCTCTGAATCCAATCGAGATCAATATTTTGATATAATGGCATTATTTTTATGTAATGTCTTTACATAAGTAGGTCGATGAAAACTGAATCAAAATCTTAACTGTAGTTTCTTCAAATCGGCATATTCCCTTTCATTTTATAACCAAATCGTTGGCACGACAAGACTTAAATTGAATGCGAAGTGTTTCGTAGCTTGAAACGTCAATTAACCATTCTTTTTTTATTTAAAACCCTTTAAAATAACAAACGAAAATGGATTACGAATCAAACCTAATTAATTATCTGGAAATTTATCTAAAACTTTTCTTACAATTTTAGCAGATGATGGAAATGATGTCTTTAAACAAAAAGAAATCTATATTATTTTATTTGATAAATTCTGAAAAGCAGAGGAATATGTCTGTGTTAATTTTATTCAATTCTCCTTACCAAAGTAACAGCTTTTTCTCAAAAAATTCAAGTTTACTACTGGATTTTAAAATGTTTCTTCTGCCTCTGTAGACTCAAATTCAAATAATTAAGTTTTCGAAAATGTGATACATGTAACTGAGTTTCCCGAGCAAGTATTCATTAATGAATGAACATTCCAATATATGCTACTTTCCTAGTAAGAAAATTTTTTATTTCGTTTCTCGAATCGAAAATACGTCGCAGTATTTTGACGCGTGAGGGCCCTCTGATTTCGGTATTTAGTAATAATGTTACTGTGAAAGACCGAAATTGGAGAATGTCGACTTTCACCGGTGAAAGTCGACACATACCAAATGTGAATGTTGACATTCACCGGTGACATGACTATGTGAATGTTGACATTCACCGGTGAAAGTCGACATTCTCCAAATTTCGGTCTTTCACGGTAACAATAATATCTCATACACAGAACCCGTCTCATTATGGAGTATTGAAAAGAGACGACTGCTTAGGCTGTTGCTTTCCATGTAATTAATTACAATAATAACATCCTGTTATATCCTGTGCATATCTTCGTCTATTCATTTGTAACAACAGCTTCTCTATGTAAAATCTAATGGCTGAATAATATACGGAGACTAATATTCTTTATTTACCCAATTAGACCTTTATTACTATCTGTTAATGCTGCAGCACTTAAGAGCAAATCGCGAAAAAGTGAGCCCATATAAGATCGTTTGTTTCAAAATATCTATTAATAATTTCAAATATTTTCTCTCCAGTTGTGTTTCCTTTCAGAACATCTTCATAAACGTATTTCACATCAAAAATTAAGTGAGACAGTTTAGTAATGTATGGTGTTTCGTCAAGTTGTTAAGCAAATAAAGCAGTGTTTTTTTAATCGAGTCAACATAACTGATTCTATATTACGTGATATGGGGGAAATTCATTGAGAAACGGTGTGTCTTGATGAATGAATCGTTTTAAATCGTTACCATGTTGTCACCATGTATAATTGATGTCATTGTAATTGCTGAAAGAAAAATCAGTAATTATCCAACTGACTGTGGTTTCAAGTTTTCCCTTATCAAATATGGAACTTCTAAGTCTCAGGAATAATTGCGTTTTTTATTCTCACAAATACAGTTCAGTTTTCAACTCGTTTTTTGAAAAAAATGTTTCAGATTTATTTGCTAATTGTTTAAGTTTAGTTTCCAAATGTCTTTTTAATTTAGCAGGTTTAATACTAATATTTGGTACTTCACCCCTGCAATCAGCACACAACGGATGCTTTTTCCCCCCACCTAAATTGAAAACGCTCTAGCAAATATGGTCATTAATAAATATCAGATGAATTCCACCAATCCAAGTTGCATATGAATTCCACCAATCCAAGTTGCATATGAATTCCACCAATCCAAGTTGCATATGAATTCCACCAGAGAGAAGGTAGAGGACATATCAAAATGGCAATTATCTTTCATCGCTTTGTTTCTTCGCCTGCCTCTTACCGAAGTAGAAGAATTATATACTAATACTGAAAATTGTTTTCGGGAAAAAATATATTTCTACATTTATATATAAAATTATCTCATTTCATTTTTTACTGATACCTGAAATTTGTTGAAAAAATTCCTTATATTTTTCTTATTTATTTTTTTAAATTTGGCAACCCACAAAAATTTTCCCGCGACCCACGGTTTGCGCACCTCTGTGCTACAATAGACATCTGGACCTTTGTTAGACGCTGCATTTTTAAGCATTTTGGGTGTCACGTAGGCAAAAGCATCAATACGATGTCGTCCAAGCTCCTGAAATGCCGGAGGAGAGGTCGCATACACCTTCTGTTTTAGATATCCCCACAAGACAAAGTCCATTAGTGTAATTTATTCCTAAAGATTGCATTTCTCCTTTTATCCACGTTTTCTAACGTCAGAGTTTTGGAAATCCCGAGCAAAAAAATGTGTGTTTTAATTCTTCTGTTCTAAGCATAAATGTCCACCGTTGTCTTTCCATACTAAATCGATGATGCTTTACAACATTGGTGTTGATTCCCTCCCCTGTGTTGTATGTTGCATGTTGGCAACCTGCAACTTTGCGGTAATTTCTTACTGTTACTTTCTACATTATATTTTAATCCTTATCAAACTGAGCTACATTACAGAATAGCACGCATATTTTACCAAAGCGATGCTTGTTAAATTATGGCTCGCGACTCCTAGCGGGAAACCGTTACAGCGAAATTTTGTTTTAAATTTTTCAATGTTTGGAAACAAAATCACCGTGCTTTAAAATATATTAATTAAACTCCCTGAATAACTGTCTTCCGATATTACGTATTTTATATCCTTTTTCGGTCTCAAAATCTTTTTCCACCTAAGGGGTCTCTATGCGATACAGTTTAGAAAACAGGAATGATTAAAAACGTATGAGCATAATGTTCATATAACGAAAGTCTGTTTTCCCATCTCTTCTGATGCCTTTCAATTGTATGTTTTTGATTTGAGAATAGTACTTTTGCCCTTATGCATTCAGATTTCTCTCGGAATTCAAAGGTATATTTTGTATCTTAAAAATGGGTAGACATAAGTTCAATAGCAAATTAATTTTATGAATAGAAATTCAAAATAAGCATTGGTTTTCTTAAAAAACATTTTGTTAATAGAATTTTATTCATAAAAAAAATTTACTTTCGCAGATGATGAATGGTAGCTCTGATAGAAATTTTCTTTCGATACTGAATAATCCAATGCTGAATTACAAAATTTTGTTTTCAACTTTTATCGGTTGTTATATTGTGAAGTGAATTCATTACTGGTAATATATATTTGTTTTATTTCTAATAAAGAAAAAAACTAATAATAATCCTACCAGTGTTTTAAGACATGGCATTGATGAGGTCCATGAATAGGAGGAACATGGTTATAGGTTATATCCACTGGCTATGCCATGAAAATCCTTATTTAAAAATTGATAAACTCTTGAGTGATTTAGCAACGAATTCTCACTGAAGTTGAACTCGCAGCTGGAAATGTCCCTAGTTTTCTTCCGAGAGAAACACGAATATGAATAACTTTACCCTGAAACTTTAGAAGGTAGGCAATCTATTCCCATAAATTATAACTGAACCAGACTTCTATTTCCAGAGCTTTAAAGTCGTTTTTACAAGCGAAATATTCCATATTTTCTTGCAATCACAGAAAATGTGAAACCTTCAAAGCTATCAAATGAAATACTGATTCTCTCATCTGTAAGGATGGAATGCTATAATTATACAAAATGAAAAATAAATTTAATTTAAAAAACATTTGAGATAAACAGCATACCGCTAGAGCAAATGTGTGATTTCTTTCTCACTAAGTTTGTTACTATTCAATAACAGTTCCATCAGTGCCTTCTGTTTCCTTATGTGTGTTCCTTTCTCACCTCTCCAATATCGCTTCTTCTTTTCTTCGATCATCTAGTGGCATCAAAAATGATTTTAATAAAAATAATGATGAAAAAAAGGAATGTCACTTTATCTATTTTAAGATATAATGCATTCTTAAAAATATACAGTGTATCCAAGCTCGACGCGGCCCAATAGCTAATTTCTTCCTGTATATAATATATACTTCCTGTTGGAAAAATGCCTTAGATGATGTAAAGAATTGTATTTTATACTGTTTGAGGCAATAAATACAATGCTGAAAAAATTAAAGAGTCTGAATTTCATATAGTTCCCGATCATATTTGTCATATTTAGCAAATTATTTTCGAAATACCACTATTATAAACTAAAACTCTTCGATTTTTGATGAAAAATCCACAAAAGTCTGACGAAAATGCACGTTTTAGACCTTGCTGAATAGGAAAAATGTTTCTGGAATTAGGACTCTCTGTTGGACTAAACACAATAACTGTATATAAAAAAATAACGATCTGGAAGGATGAAAATGATATGGAGTTTTTACACAAAAGTTGTAGATTTTCTTCAAACTTTGGATGAAATACGTCAGAGGGAAGTCTGTTTGTCTTCAGTCCATGTGCATGTACATATGATTCCTCCCATTTCCATATACCCACGATTACGTAACGTGAGTAGAAGGAGGAAATGCAGGATATTGCTTTTTTCCACTGTTATTGCAAATTTATATCTAACTAGAAGATTTTTGCCCGTCTAAGACCGGCTTTTAGTTTCCCAACAATATCTCAGATCTGATTGTCACAAATTTACTAACGAAAGTTGTTGAAGAGTCTTTGACACTCTAGATGCAGACTGCTAGAGTGTTGAAGAAATGAAAAAAGCATGAAAAATAGAAATGATGAATCAATTGTCTCTAACTTTTGTTTTGCAAAATATATGATAATATTGCATATTATATAATATGATAATATTTTGTTCTACAAAATTTAAGTACGAAAAAGAAAGAACCTTTTTAACGAAAACGGAAGTAACGATCTCTGAGATATAAATATTCAATTCCAAAATTAAGTTCGAAAAAGAAAAACTTTTTAAAGAAAACGAAAGTAAAGATCGCTGGAAAGTAGAAAAATAAATTAATTATAATTAATTAAATGTTTTCTGTTTGAATTCTGTTTAATTTTTCTTGGCTTTGTCTCGCCTTCCATCGTGCAAATCACTCTCTTGCTATCCTTCGTTTCCTTGCTGTGGGATCTTCTCCAGCACTATTGTTTACCAACACTCAAATCAAAACTAACCAGACCTCAAAAGTCTTTCTCTTTCAAAGATAAGTGAAAATAACCTCGGCACTCTCTCCCCTTTGCCTCTCCGAAATCTAAGAAAGCGCTGTTTCCCACGATCACTGCGGTTGTGGCGTCCGGACCGGTGAGTCGTAACCACGCCCACATTCCTGGAGCGTTAGAGGCCGTGTCACGGCTTTACTATTATAGAATTTTAACCTTATTTGTCAAACTCTGTCGCTCTGTGTGTTTCTGTGTATGTAATGGCGATAACTTAAAAGGCAATAAGCTGGTGGGGAGAATTGTAGAGGGTGATCTTTACACCAAAACTATAGAGCTATACCAGATTTTGGACCGAATTCGTGAAAGCGTAGGCTGTCTGTCTGTTTGTCACTCCTTTTAACCGTAACACGATAAATGAAACTCGCAGCAAGCAAGAGGAATGTAATTTAATGAGTTCTCTTGATGTCTCGTATATTTGTATTACATTTTGTATTCTACTGTAAAGCAGGAAGAGCTCCAAAATTCATTATCGATCCTATTCACTATACAATAGAACTTCGATGAACCCTCACCGTCGAGACTAGGGTTCTGACGGATAACTGAACAGATTGATAACACATCTCTTAACTACATCAATAGAGCTAACAAATGGCTCTAAAACCTTAAAATTGGAAAAAAGTGGTACTCTATAAGTATTTTCCCCTGGTCCCTTCAAGTGTAACGTTAATTTTGCTTACCAGCACGGACATAAAAGTCCAAGCTATAAATTAAAGAAAATAAATTGGGCTACCTACTAGTCGCGTATTTTTCTAAAACTTTATTTTATATAGAAAGATTTTGCATTAAAATAGTGGTAAAACATTTATAAATACGTCCATGTACATCAAAATGCTTATTTATCATTACCTTTTACGTACACACTATTTCTGAAGAATGAGTATTAATGTAAATGTTTGTTAGGAAAAACCTATTCAAGCAAAAATTATTAAATTTTTTGTATAAAAATTTGCAGTATTTCAAACAGCCTCGGATGACGTTAATAACTGAACTCAATTGACGAATTTACATACTTTCTGTGCAAATCTTTCCTATTATACCAATTTAATTGCAAATGTTTTCTCTAATTGCGTTGCTTGAAAATGGGAAGTAAATATAACTAAACTAAACTGCTTGAAATTATAAAGTTTTAAATACTGCTCGAAACTTTTATGCATATAAAGAATAAAAACTTCATTTATCCGTTCATTCCAGAAAATGAGAAAAATGCAAAAACATATACAGGATGTCACATGGAGGAATACTTCATTATAAAAATAAATAATTCGGCAACGGAGATCGATAGAAGAATGAAACCAATTGTATGTTTAATTTGAAAACCGTGAAAATCTGAAACACAAGTTTCAAGAATAGTTAAAAATGATGGCAGAAGGGTGCGCTGTACGCTGTAGTCGCAGTACGTCTGATATAAAGGGCAATCGTTGCAGTCACAAAGAATTCGATTCGAAATGTTTAGTATTCGTAGCACAGAGATGGTGCTTACCAAGAATGAAATTTTCAATTACTCAGCCGAGTTATTTAATATTAAAATGAGGAACACCCTGTATGAATATCCTATTCCATTCTTTAGCTCATCAGGGTTAATAGCAGCATGTGAAATTCATTATTAAAATTAAGGGAGTGTAAAAAATATGACATGCCGATGGAAATAAGTTTATTTAAGAAAAAAACGAACAGGAGATAGATTATATTACTTAACTCTTTGAAATATAATTTAATCCTGAATTATTGACGACTTAGAGTTTTGAAATTTTGGGCAGATATCTAAATGGTATGTATATATATATATATTTAATTTACTTAATAATTTTTCTTAAATTTAAATTATTTTTTATTTTTTAAAATGTTCCATGTGTGCTGTTTTTTATTTTCACTATTTTACATTACATTACTACTCATAAGTATTAAATTATTTTGAAATTATTTTAGAATTATTTTGTTATTTCATTAAAAGTTAATTTATAGGAAATATTTTCGTTTTTGTTTTTATTAAATTTGCATCAAAATTTACATTTTTTCAAAATAAACGACTTTAACTATCTAAAAATCAGAAATAAATAGTATACAAATATCTAGCTTTATATTCTGTCAAGGATACTTACTAAATTTTGTAGAGTTTACTAAAAGATAAGCCCTCATGTAGAATGTAATCCTCTGAAAGATATAAGTAGTTTTGAGAAAAAGACATTTAAATATATGTATAACTCTACCTTTGATACTTGCTCTTTGCCATTACTAATAATTTTAGTCAACAAGTCAAATCATGACTGAATGTATTCACTAAACGTAGGCCTAAGAGAGGAAAAAATATTTAATGATTTCTTAGTGGATTCATTTCACTGAAGTTCATCGACAGACAAAGTACATTTGATGTTAAATTTTCAATCACATGTTGTTTTCTATTAATTATAAATAACTATTTATTCACAACTAAAAAAAATAAAACGATTTCCTGAACCATAATGCTTTCATCTTCTTTTCAATGATTTTTGTATCATTATTAGATTAGATATTTCTTCGAATCCCTTTTCTTTCACTTCTCAGTAATCCTACTTTCCTTGGAATTACGTTTATCACGTCTTTGAGACGTCGAACAGATTCAGTTCATTTATTATCTTCTGTTTTGCGATAAAGTTAGCGCTACAGTCAATTGAACTCACCCTAGTGGCAAAACTGCAAATCTCAGTCCCTTTTTAGAGACGAAAATTTCTTTTGGGCCAATTGCTTTCCAAATGAATCTATGAATGTTCTTGATTTACACTGTTGGTTTTCTTTCGAGACGCATCTTCTAACAGCTCGTTGTTTGCAAGCCTTTGATCCTAAGGCGGGTATTTTTTCTCAGAACTTAAGTTCTGACAGCCTTGTCTTCTAGAATGAGGACTTTGTCTTTTCATTGTGGAGCCATGTACCCTATTTAACAAAAAAATAAAAGCGCCAGATGTCACAAGCCTTGGAGCATTTATTATACTTAGGTGCTGGCGTCGATGAATGGGAACAATTAGCAAATATCGACAGTTTTTCATTTTGTACATCAGGACATTGTCTTTTATAGCTTCTTCCTATAAAAGTTTGTAAGTTTTGGCATAGTGCTTTTCTTTCAACTTCTCTCTAGCGACCACCAATAGACACCTTTACTTCGCCAATTTTTTTTGACTTTAGTTGCGAAATCCCGTCCCAAGTCTCTCAAGCCACATGATTTAGAGACATCTTATATATAGAAAACCATACTGTCACCATATACATCTAATTTAAAATGTTAGTTTGTGTTACAATCACCATCTGACTGAACACCATGTACCGCATACCGTTTTTAAATCGATCACGTGCATAAAAGTTCTGCAGCATTAACTTCGCATTTTGATGATCCTGGCTTATGCCGCATTCTGGCTTGTGGGGTTTTTCTCTTTACCATATGGAGAAATCAGTACTGTGTCTTCCTGTAAAACCTTTTGAAGTAGTACAGATCAATATTTCGAAAGATCTCGTAATCAATGACGAGACCAGAAAAAGAATGGACAACCATAGCACAAGCATAAAAGTGACCGGCGTCCAGGTTTTGCCACATGTGCCATCATAACAGACTTGTGATATCAATTATATCACCATTTTTGTCGATGGTGATGCTAACTCATTATGCTTTTATGAATAATTTTATATTGAAGAATGTCATCTTTGTAAGTCTGCTTTTTTTCTCATACAATTTGTGTAAACATTTTTGAAAATGTTTTCTATCTATTGCATGAATGCCAATAGCCATTGTAAACACTTCCATTGCTGCGTGGTCTTTCCCAATTTTTTTAAAAAAAGTTTTAACAATCTTTAATTTACTTCAAAGCATTTATCGATATTAGCGTTGAAATATGGAATTAACATTTTCAATAGTTTTTTGCATTTTAGTTTTAATTTTGATAAAACGCCATAAGTGTTATTATTAGATGTAACATTCAAAAAACACATATTGCATTCATCACATTTTGTGTTAGAGAAAAGGAAAGTCCACATATTAGTTGTTCATAATGACATAGAATTTTTTCACCGTATTGCTTGTTGAAGCAGAGGTAGGAGGGGAATACTTCCACTTTTGTGGCACTACATTTAAAGATTTTTTTTCTTTTCCTCACTCATTCCTTACACATATATTTCAGCACACACAAAATATCGGAATTCCTCTACTTTCATTTTCACATATCTTTTGCTTAAGTTGGAAGAACACAAACGGTTTCGTTTTGATGGCCCATCTTCAATTTACTATATCATCGACTAGTAGTGTATCCATTATGTAAAAGTATACTATATAAAAGTATTATTACTTTACCCGCGTTTTGCAGCAAAAAATGACTTCAGAGGATACCACATGGTGAGTGGAGAACACAATGATGAAAGCAATACCAACACGTCAACTCTGTTAAACAAAAATCGTGTTTCCTCTTTGTTGACATGGTTGTTTCAATATTGTCCCTTTTAAATATTTTAAATGCGTATAACATTTTAATAAATAAATTTAGAGACATGCGTTAGTGAATATGGTTCATTAAAGTAAGCAACACTCCT
Source organism: Araneus ventricosus (assembly GCA_013235015.1). Lineage (NCBI taxonomy): Eukaryota > Metazoa > Arthropoda > Arachnida > Araneae > Araneidae > Araneus > Araneus ventricosus. The sequence goes on along the minus strand of BGPR01002833.1, from coordinate 3,416 downwards.
AAGAGAACAAGAAAAAATCTATATTTTGTCACTTTTCGCCACTCAAGGTCCACCGTCCCCTTTAAAATTTTATTTAAACCAAGTGAGATGATTTGAAAGCAAGAAAATTCATGAAATCTATGTCTTTAACTTTATAATCATGAAATCTTAGGGAATTGCTTTACCGAAATATGATGTGGAAATTTATTGTTCCTTGATGGCTTTTAGCCATTTGGCTATGGCTTGAGGCATCAGCTTCAAATTTTAAACTTTTCTTTCAAATATTAAATTCAATTTGCAGCAATTACAAGAACAGGGGAGAGCACGGAAAATTCTTTCTGTTCCAGAATTTGATTGTTTCAGGGAAAGGAAGAAAGTATAAATGAATGTGCTGCAAGAAAAGTATGGAAGCATATTGATGAACGCTTAAACTCAGTCAAAATATGAAAGAATTTTCATAATCATCAAAATCTATACACATCAGAATATCCTGCACAGAGGATTCGCCTTAATGTACAACTATTGTGCGATAAAAGTAACACAAAAGAAGGGAACTGCAAAGGAAAACATGGCTGAAAGCACCAGTTGGGTGAGAGTTAGAGCGATGTTTGCCCTGCGGATGAGAAATTTGTGGTTATTGAGTTATTTACAGGAAGGAAATAAGCAAAAATATTTAATCGTATTTTTATGCTCTCCATCATACTACATACAGTCTGGACAAAAGTTTTAGAAAATTGTGACATATTTAAATACTATGAATAAGTTTAATAATGTAGAAGAAATTTGATGTGTGAAACATCTGGCACTAACCCTTTTCTGGGAAACGGTTTACTGAAAATCTGAAATATAATGCCAGAAATACATACTAGAAATTTAGTAAACCTATTCATACTATGGTCAAAACCAATTTGTTTTAATGTGGAGATTGAACGTTTTTCATAAATAGAAAAAGAAAAGATCACGATACAAGGCAATTTTATACGATATTACATTTTATAGTTATATTAGGTCTTTTTTTTTAAAGAGAGGAATAAGGGTGAAGCATGCTAATCTTATATTTTGTAGTAACTCGTTGCAGAGTAAATCACAATGATAATGGAATTCTTTGTACCTTTTGTGTTCCGAATTATAACGTGTAGTCCACCAAGGTGAAATTATTTCGAATATAAAAGTTCGATGGCCTGTAACAGATACAAAAAAAAATATTTACTATTTTTGTGTCACCTGTCATTATATCTATTCTATCTTTAAAAATATTAATTTTAGAGCGTGATCGTCACTTGGGAAAGCTTTTATAACGCTAATAAAATATATTCATAAAATGCTGCAAGTTTTCTTATAGAATCGGTATTGTATCTTTTTTCACAAGATTTCCTTCAAATCGTGGTTTCCACTGAAATAGAGAAAATTTTGTTTCCAGTCTGGGAACACAGCGTCTTAAAAGCGCAACAAAAGTACATGGGTAGGCGTCTTGAAAAGATCTGATTTGAAATTTAATAACAAAAACTTCATCCATGATATTTAGAGACCCACATGGATACAGTATGGAGTTGGTTTAATTGTGTATGTATTCAATCTAGTATATTCTAGAAATGTGGCTGGTAGATGTTCATTTTGTTCTCGAAACTATATATCTCGGAGGTAATTAGAATCAAGTTCTTAGCGCTATTTTTTATAAATGTCGTCAGATATTTTTGGATTATTTTAAGAACGATTTTGAATATTGAAACGAAACATACCAATTTTTAATTTCGCTTCGAAACATGTGCGGATGACCTTATATCATTAAGTGAAATTTCCTGTATTCTGCAAAAATACAATATTTATAACTTGTTGAATTATCTAATGTTTTATTAAAATTTAAACTTTTTTTGGGATATTTTAACCGTTGCAGACATACTATTATGTAGGGTGATCATTTGTATCTTATGGATGCGTCAGCAATTATGGCCAAATTTACTTCCCAGGATGTTTATTAATGTTAGATTGCAAATATGTTCAATGTAAGACCTCTTCACTTGAAATCAATAATTAATTAATTATCACTTAAATAATTTAAATAATTAAAATTTTCAATTAATTAAAGTTCTTCATATAATATTAAATCATATAGTAGAAATCCTGGCACCATTCCACTCCTTATATGCAACACAATGCATGTTCTTCCAATGAAAATTATTTTGGCTTTCTGACGCTTTATGAAGTAATAAAAATAAAGCTTGATGGCCAAGTATCATCAAATGAAAGATGTTGAGCCGCTTTCGGATTTAGGGTGGCGAATTTCAAATAAGAGGAAAAAAAGTTCAAGTGGTATTGTGCATAACGGAAAAAGTAAGTCCAATATATCCACAAAAGAGCATCAAAAAATTGGTGACCCCGTGGTCTCACCAGTGTAGAAAACAATAAAATTCATCCAAGTACATCGTCAGTCAAACAATAAAAATTACAAGAACAGAAACAGCAAACCCCCAAACAAGAAAAGCAAAAACAAAGCCACCGACCGGGACCCCCAAGGGCGAACGCTCGGTAAAAAATGTAGGACAGCTGTAATACTTATGGCACAGGATTAACCCAAAACAGTATAATCGTCAAAATTAACTACGTAACAAAAGTGTTAAAAACTTAGGTAGGGCGCATCACGTCAAGTATTGTCAGAAAAGATGTTGGAGCTAAGTTGAGATTTAGGGTGGCGAAATTTCGCCAAGACAAAAAAGTTTTCCGTCGTATGTGCATAACGGAAAAGTATCCAATATCCAATGCTAACAAGCACAAGCTCTACATATATTCACCCTCAATTTCTAGTTAACACAATTTCCTTTTTTTTTTCTGACATATACATAGTTTGCGACCTGAACGTTCTATGATCGCCTAGAACATCTGCTTCATTTAACAGATCCTTTAGAATAACATCCAAAGTTTCATTATATTGTAAGAAATATTTTGAACTCCACGTTTTAAAACTAATTTTTTCGAGAAAATTGTTGTTTTACATCAAATCGAATGGTATATAATATACTTACGAAGGTTTGCCTAATATGGCCAAGCAGGTTATTTTTCTCCCAAAACAATCATAATGTTGCCATCAAAGGGGAAAGATAAATTTATTCTCTTTTTCCAAACAAAGTTATTGTTTTTATATAAAGATATTAAATAAAAGTTTCACACGAGTTAGTTAAAAAAGAATGACGGAAAGAAGTAGAGGAAGTAGCTATAATATGGCACGTGACAATTGCCCCACTCTCCTCCAAGGCAAACTTAAAAAATCTTTAGATCGATCATAAGCATCAACATTTACAACTAAGATGCAAACGCGCAAATCACAAAATAAACACAGAATATAATTTTGGCTCGTTCGAAAAAAAGCACAACAGCGGAAAATACAATACCATGTGATCGTGACACTTAAATAGCAATACGTAACTGAACTAGCATAATGA